>ML179169.1:0-17449 GCA_004369135.1 Dendrothele bispora CBS 962.96 | reverse complement strand
GTTCATAATATGTAAAAATGTATGTATAGGAACAGAGCTCCGTGAGTACTCTGATATGGATCGCTGCGATTTTCGCCAAAGCTACTTCAAGACCCCGGTGTTCAGCCCGCCCCAAAACTCTCGTGAACCTTAAGTGACAGCGGGAGAAAACCAAAAGAGTAATCCTATGAATCCCATGTCGGTGCTGCGTCCGTGCAGCACACGATCACTGTTCGGAACGAAACGTACAGCGTTGAACGTTGAACGTTGAAGGAGCAAATCTTTCGCATGCTTCTAAGCCAGTAAGTAACGTCGGATCTCGTCATTGAATTCTTCTAAAATCAACTTTCTCGGTACGGACCCGGAAGTATAGTGTGCTACATAGTGCACCCGCAAGTGAGTCTTGTCACCGTTGACAACGGAACGAGAAAGAAAGGACAATTGGTACTACATCTCCGAAAGCGATTCACTGATTGTACGACCCCACTTGTAAGACAGAACCTTAAACATATACAGAGGCGGTAGCTCTTGAGATCAACATACCGAGTTTATACATACTAAGGCGACCATAAATGATTCGAAACGTACAACTTTGAATGAGAGCACCATATGGTTGTTTTGTTGGCTCTGATCAGTTGCGAGCTAACGTTGTGAGCAATCTTTCCTTGGGGAAGATCCATAAGATCGCATTCACAGAAAAATTTCTCTGCACAGGAACTGGGACTTAGGGCAAACTTGAGATGATGACAGCAGGTCCAGAGTGGATTAAACCCGTCCGATTCTCGGATAGGATCTGAGAGATGTAACGACACTCACAGTGGCAATAACAGCATACTTATGAGATACGACATTGTGGCACACGAGCACAACAACGTTGCTCTTCCAATTGTAAGTATTTAATTACCTCGGAGGCTGAGATATAAACGTAACTTACACGTTGAACTTGCATACACTTCCGTTCACTTGTCCCCTGGAAGTTGAGAAATTATTCAGAGGAGTAACAGGAAAAGAATTATACCGTTGAATTCAATCGGACTTCACAGCCAAAAATTCCAGACTAGAGAAGACATTATGTTCAGCGTACTATCAATCGGATAGAATTTTGATAGTGTATGACTCTGTTTGAATTGAAACAAAAGGCACAGAGAATGATTACAGATACAGTGATTGAGCTTTACCTAGATCATCAATGGTTTAAAGATAGTACAGAGGTAATGCGGCGCCCTTGCTACTCAGAGTCCGGTAACGACAGAGGAACAGATCAAGAACGACTCCATCTAATGGATCTTGAAATTTTGCCATGCGTTGGTTACTGTGCAGAGAGTAAAACGACGGACAGCACGCTTTTGCTGGAAATGTGGCAACTGTGTTGATTGACATGAAGTTCGCGGGCACAGACTTAGGATGGTTACGGTGGCCGGTCGATAGAGATTTTACAGGCGGTCAAAATTGGCGGATGAGATCCAAATAGGAACGCATACATAGAGCGTTGAAATCATCGTGAGTCCTTGTCATATCTGGTCTTCAATGAGTTGATCACACTGGCAGGTAAAACCTTATAGATAGTGGCGGCACGTACGATAGGGCACGCAAGCATCGTTGAACCATTTGAAAAGCCGTTAGTACTCATTGATCCCAGTATGCAGACACACGGGACTCTCTGCCCGTGGAGAGGAAATAGTATAGTGAGGAACATTGATATATTAGCGGAGCCCTATGTCCTTCTTCCGGAACGGCGGCCAATATCGAAGCGGCGGATACTTTGGACGAACTCGATGGATTGGTGTAATGAATAGTAGCATCAGTGAACTCGAAATACGGTGGTATACGGCTGGGGCACATCCTTGGCGTTCGTAGAAGGAACCCTTTCGATCGGTGGAAGAAAGAAGAAGAAGAGAAAGGACTGTTTGATGTTATACGTACTTATGATTTACATACATTCGAGACCTTGCTATTTTTTTTGTAGAGATAAACGCGCGGAGAATCGTAGGAAAAACGGAGTAAAAGAATAGTGGGTAAAGTCTCGGAGTAGAGTGTACGTAGTAAAGACTGCGATCTTCTCCCTTGCGAACCCAGTTCGGCTGAGAATCTCTTTGTGCCACAGAAGCGCGGAGAACCGTGTACATTCGATAATCGAGCAAGTGTCGTTCTGCATTCATCAACTATATTCCGAGTCTCCTAAGTGCGTGATGTATAGAGACGAAACATTGAGACGGTGACCTTCGAGTCGAGAGTCCAAGGGTTTTTTGCAAACGAAAGAAATTATTACACTGAGTCGGACGTCCGAAACTTGCGCAAAACCTAACATGCCAAGATACTTCTGCTATGGATTAGCCAAGGACTGTACAACTAGTGGTGTGTATAGCGTCCAAGGTATGATGATTTTTCTGATTACAATGAAAAGCACATACAATAAGCAGTACGTTAACATTTTGAATCGAAACTCGAAACCTCTTAGAAGATATCCCACAGAACGGGATGATTAATGTACTTTTTGCCTGCCGACTGCACATTCGAAAGATTTTTAGGAGGTTCCAATGGATGAATGGAACTTTGGATGACGCATTCCGTCGGGTTATAGTACTTGAGGAAGGGATGGGTTACAGCAAACCCCTATTCCCGGCTATATATCTAAGATAAGTGAGTGAAACGACTAGGGTTGAAAAAATTAAGCTGGTCCTGACGGGGACAATCGAGAGGTAAATATAGAGTGAATTCCGACTATCAGGAGGTTTATGCTGCCTCGAGGGGATAAAGGCCGACGGAAGTTACCACGATTTGCGCTCTGCTCTTGGCTCTTTTAGGAACCTGCCTGTAGGGGTTAACCGCGAGCGACTTTTTATGGCGGGCGGATCCCGGCAAGTTCAAAAATTATCGAGGCTCGATCCGCGTCCTTAGAAATCCTTTTCGTGCCCTTCGGAAGCGGCAAAATTTGAGGGTTTTTTGGAAAGCTGATCGATGGGTACTTTGAAGCGTGGAGTAGGTCAGAAACACCGACACCACTTTGTCTTCTATGTGAGCCAGGGCACTGAATAGCGCTAAGGCGGAAAAGAATGTTGTTGCCTAGATCAGATATGATCATGCAGCGGCCTGGAAGCGATGATATTTGTTACTGACCAGGTTGGTGGGAATGTAGGGTGGGCAACGCGGTGGCAAAGGAGAGGGTCCTTTGGAATACCTTCAATAAGGGTGTTCTAAGCGGCATTGAGTGGACTGAATGTGTATTTTTTCTGTCTATTTTGTGTGTTTTCCGCCTACTTTGTGTCTGTTTTCCGTCTGCTTTGTGTCTGTTTCTGTCTTTCCTGTTCTGATTATTACTGGAGGTATAAAGGAAGGACAGAAAGGGGGAGAAGGCCTGGGATGACGTCGGACGCACGACGGGTGTCAAATGCACGTGGCGCCACGAGGATCTGGGCGACACCGACATACGGGCAAAAAGAAGACGACTACGTCGTCAATAATCTTGCGACTTTCAGGTTTGGGGATCCGGGAGCCGTGGACGACGACGGTCACGATCCCGGTCCAACCCACAATCCCACCCAACATCGCAGTCATCAATCGCAACAACAACAAACTATCTTGCTCTCACACCATGCGGAGCTTCCGTCCATGTCGCCAATTCGTTCACCAATATCCTTCAATGAATTCGGCGAACACTCAGACGACGACGACAGCTACAACGACAACATCTCTGCATATGACTACGACTCAGATGGCTTCGATACTGAGTCTGCCCTTCGCATAGAAGTCGGCTCCGCCCAGTTCGATGATCAGTCTCTCATCGAGGGCCCCGCCCTTGCTGGGACATGGGGCCCTTCTTCGTCTTCTACTAGTATCAGAACAGTCCATACCTACAGCAGCAGTAGCCAGAGCCGCAGGAGGAGCAGGTCATGGAGTTCATACAGTAGAACAAGCTCAAGCTCAAACGATTGGCGTCGCCTTTTAGGTCCAGTCGACATGTCTACCACCACCGTCGCTACCCCTCCAGAATTCGTATCCACCTATTCCCCAACAGACGATGAGACTCCTTATACCCATGCTGTCCCCCAAGAACCACAAATACCACCAGATCCCGACGCTATGTCGGGATACAATCTTCAGTTTATCACCCAGGATTTCTCGTCCCCTTTAGACTTTGTGTCCAAGTCTCATCAGCATCAGCAGGACCAAGCTAGACGCAGGTCGTCGTATAGAACGTCGACGCTGCCTCTACCCATTCATCCGTCACCATCGACCCCTCCCGATTCCAATCGCCCACTTCCAGTTCTGCCTGCTCTCCAACAGCTGCGGCGAGACTCTGCATCCGAGAGGAGTGCACGACCACTTTCTATCCAGTCAGCTCGGACCACCGGCACCTTTTCCCTGGATGATTCCTTTCAAAGAGGTTTGATGACTTGGGGCGGGGAAGATTATGGCACGCTGCGAAGAGAATGGGTCATTAAGAAGGATAAGGAGAACAACATGTATCAGAACCAAAATCAAAGATATCCCAGTCAAGTATGGACAGGCATGTTTCCAGGAGATGACGAGGTGTGGGCAAATTACTGGCTCGGGAATTTTCTTGTGTCGAGAGAGGACGTTCCTTCGGGTGAGTATCTAGCTGTCAAGTTCCCTTCATATATAGCATACATGCCTATACGTACCCATGTCATGCGTGCAAGCATCCTTTTCCATTTTTTGTGCTCGGCTTTTCGTGTCCGACGTCTAACTTTGCAATTGGTGCTTTAATTAACCCATCTTCCATTCATCCTTATTGATCGTCTGTACTAACTGATAGGCTATTTGACTCCAGGTTCCTCTTCCCGACCAAGTCAATCAGGACACACTTCAAAACCCAGCGGTTCTCAGCATCGTTCATCCGGTACTAGCAGCAGAGACACAGAAAAGGACGCTCTGAAGAAAGATAAATCCCAAGTTCAGCAGCGACTCGTTATCAGGAAACTAAAAGATGAATCTACACCATCTGCTCAGCCGAAGTCTTCCCAGTCTCCTGTCAGCGGATATGTCAGCGGTAGTGCCAACTCTGCGGAGAAATCAGCGTCGACAACATCTGCTGGTGCAACGAACGCATCAGTATCTGCTATCGCTTCATCATCATCGACACCATCGACCGCACAACCCGTATCGGCGGATGATTCTGCTTCCGAATATGTTTCCACGCATCCTTCTTCTGCCGCCTTTGCATTAACCCATTTCCCTGGTTCAATTCACCCTGTAGCCCATGAACACGAACACTTTGGCATCACGAGCGTCGACTCCAACGTTACACCTTCGGGTTCCGGTGCTCTCTTGTCATCGATCCCTCTGGCTGAATCTCTTCCTGGGGCATCTACTTCTTCATTTTCTTCCTCGACAGCACCAGAACTTGTTCGGGTCATCTCCAGCAGCAGTGGTGGAACTTCTCATGGATCCATCAACTCGGGTTCCCACTCTGGTTCTGGTTCCGGTTCTCAATCCGGATTCTTTGGATCGGGGGGTTTGGGTTTTGGTTCCTCCTCGTCTGTCTCGGGACAGACTCATCGGTCCGTGAACACGAACGTGTCGAAGTCGAGCTCGAACAATGCTGCTAGTTCGACTTCGACGAAGGGGAGACCAAAAGTGAATTCGGATACCAGGCATCCACCTGTGATTGTGCATAAGCATTCCAAGGTCGTGGCGTTTTCGATTAGCAGACATTTTAGGTCTGGGACTACGGGTGGTGTAGGAGGAGGTGGTGGAAGTGTTAGTGGCGGGAAGAATGCGCGAAATGAACAGAGGTCAGGGTTGTCGCCATCGAGTGCTCAAGCTTCGAGTTCTAGAGACAGGGAGAGGGGAAGCAGGGAACAAGAGAGGGAAAGGGAGGCAGGTAGGGATAAGGGTAGAGGCAGAGTCGGGGACAGAGACAGAGAAAAAGGCAACTCTGTTCGTCGAAGTCAAGTCGTGATGCTTGCGGCGAGACCAGTTCAGGGACAGTTTTATGGTGCGCATTCGGAAGCGAGAAATACGAAGAATCTACTTGTCGGTGCTGGGTTGGCGATGGATAAGAGAGGTCCAAGTGAGAGACAGAAGGACAAGGAGAAAGAAAAAGAGAAAGAGAAGGAAAGGATTTCGAAAGGTAAAGGGAAGGAAAGAGAGAGGGAGAGGGAGAGGGAGAAGGAGAAGGAGAAAGAGAAAAAGTCTAGCAAGTCTCCACAGATTGGAGCTAAAACCCCTCCTTCAGTGGCCAGGCAAAAGAGTGCTGATTCCAACACGAATAGGAATGGCAGTGGTGAGGGTGGTAGTACGTCAGGTTTCGGGTCGATTTTTTCGCCCTTGAAAGGCAGTGGACTATCTCCTACTGCTTCGGGCTCTTCAAACCGGCATTATTTCCCTGAGGGCTCTACGTCCTCTTCGTCTTCTTCGAAGGGCACGAGGTCGATGCCTGAGAGAGCGTCGAAAGGATTTGAAGGACTGGATCTGGCGGAAGAGAAGAAGCAAAGTCAAAGTCTCTCGGCTTTGAAGGCGGCGAAGTATGAGGAGGAGATGAAGGAGCGTCCGGATACCTTGGAACGTCAGGAACAGCTTCAACAACAGCGAATACCACAGCAGCGTCCCACGAGGCCAAGACTTCGATCCTTGGTTCAACCACAGCAGTCACGTAGTTCTCCCACGACACAAACACAGCAGCAAGAAGCCCCATCTCCACAGGTCGCGACTCCTTCTCAGTCCAAGAGCCTGTTAAGGAGGCTCTTCCTCCCCTCGTCTTCGTCCAGCTCTGCTTCGTCTTCAGCGACCTCATCTATTTCGTCCAAGCAGGCCGTGGATGTTACTGCTAGCGTTGGTAGCATCGGTAGTGGCAATGAAGTTGTTGCTGCCAGCGCTGGATACTCAGGGAAGAGTGGGAACACTTCAGTGTCGACAAGCTCTACTTCTACGACAGTTGCAGCAACGGCTACGCCTCTTTCGGGTTCCTCGTTGACTCTTCGAGATGAAGAAGTTCAAGCACAGGCTCAGCAGCGTAAAATTCTTTACTCGCTTGAGGAGTCGTTCGAGAATATTGGTTTGTTACCTTCTGGTCATGAACGTCTCGGACGTGATAGCCGGGAGAGAACGTCTAGGGCTGAGCGGACTCGCGACAGTGTTGCTAGCAGCAGGGATCAAGGAGATAAGAAGAAGAGTAGTAAGGGGTTGTTGGGGCGGAAGAAGGTTGTGGAGGACGAAACGTCTACGGACGTACTCAGCTCCATTCCACCAGAAACGTTGTTCATGGTTTTACCGCTTTGGCCGGGAGAGACGGACATGCATTCGCAACAAAAGGCGCGTTCGTTTGTGCCTCCAGAGATTCCAGAGGAGGAGAAGAGGTACCTTGTTGTTTACTATAAAACGAGGCCGACAATAACAGAGGAAGAGATTGTTCGTGGTGGTGGAAAGCAAAAGCAGAAGCAGAAGGAAAGGGAAAAGGAGAGCGAGTCTACACCTGGGTCTGATCAGGCAAAGAACATTATGTTGTCTTCATTCATAGTCGTGGCACTCACCGTCTCCTTTGAGGAACTCCAAGATCTGCGGGTAACACTCCCGAAAGAGGGTCTGATGGTCACCGGTCCGCTGGAAGACGCGTTTAGGTCTATACCCCCCAAGACGGCTCGAGACTCGTCTTCGGATGTGTCTGTTCGAGAGTGTGTCCTCGCACAGTGCAACTCTCGCGATACGGGGCTGCAGTTTGACCCTGAGGCGTTGATCCAGTTGGGTTTGTGCTCTGTGGTCAGGGAAACTGGAAAGGAACCTTTGCCGTTGGGGAGGGTTTCGGAAGAATTTGACTCGCAAAAGACGATAGAGGTCAAGCTGACGTCGTTGGGTACTGCCGTCATGGAGATGATCTGGTATGGGGGATTAGCGCTGACCAGTTTTGGGGCGGAGTGACGGCGGAAAGGTCGTCCTGGGGGTTGTTTGAGTGTTTATGAAATAATGATTTTGCGTTTCTTCCCTACATCGTTACAAGACTCTTTTTCTTATTTTCTCTTTGTTTATAATCATTGCATACCTCGCGTTTTTCTTGACGCATCTTTTTTTTTTGGTTGGGTTCCCGCTGGATTCAATCGGTAGTTGCTAATTCTTCTCATTTCCTGCAACATACATATTTCTATCTTGTGTTTTTACTTCATTTCGTTCACATCGTCTTGGCCCTTTCTCTTTGTCTTATATCATTAGGTGTATCCATCCACGCATGCGTACAAATTACTTAGAACTTGTAAATAGCTATCTATACGCTTATATCCGGCTAACGATCAAAATGTATAAAGGATTCCAACACTGGTAAGTACTGAGCAATAGCCACACAAATGTTTCGCTAACCAATGTAGAGGTTCTCAAATATAGGAGACATACCACACTTCGAAGTTCGCTGGGCTCTGAGCTGGTAAAGAATGGTAAAATATCGATACCTAATACTTAAACTCACAAATCGAATCAGAGAACAAAAAATCAATGACTATTACAAAAAACGCTCTCAAAAACTGCAAAGAATGTTCTGAATCTTCAGAGAAGCTAAGGAGGTTGCATCGCGGGTGGTTCAAAAAGGATATGTACCACTTTAACGGAAAGGCTGTACCACTACTAACTTTAAGCAAGAAAAAACGAAGCAGAAAAGTACGATCATGTTATCTAGATGCGTCAAGACCTCAACGCGTCGCCGTTTACTTTGAACTTGTGGCAACGTCTCTTTGAACGCTCGAAAGCTCAATCACTTCGCCAGGATCCGACTCAGATTTCTGTGGGGAAATTTTTCGAAAAGGATCAGTGGGTCCAAAGGAGCCTTGGAGCGGTGACCCTTCTTTGACCGCCCAAAGAGTCTTTATATTACATTAATTGTTGAATAGGTCCTAACAAAAATACATGGCATGCAGCAGGCTCTGAAGCACTCTATAAATCCTAGTACGCCGCTTTTTCAATCACGGTCCCGTAACCCAGTGGAAGGCGTGGCGTCCCATGTGGGATGGGTCCTGAGGCGTGCGAGCGGGAGCCGTAATGACCTAGGAGTGCGGGTTCGATGCTGGAGACGGGACTGTTTTGTTCCTTACACAATTTTTTCTTTGATTCATGCTTCCTTGGATCTGGTCTCTTATAAAAAATCTTTGGTTTGATCAGAATTTAGCATATATTCTAGTCGGTTTCTAACTCTTTGTGTCGTGGTGTTCTCGGTTATCCTTGCAAGGAAGGCTCACCTGATCATGATGGCTTTGCGGGGTTCCGAGCTCGTCTCCGCATGTCTTCGCGACTCTGGGCCGCAAAAAACATCTGCCGCATATATAGCCTGAGGCAGCTAGTCTGAACTGAACGTCGAAATCATGTCTTCGTATTTTGAACAATCGCGTCTACTTTGGAAACATCCTCTGCCTCAATTCACCAATGTCGAACTATTACGACGAATGATTAACCGTGTACACGGATTGAAACTTAGTGCGTGCTATCTTCTCGCTTTTACTTCTCTTCATAGTTGTTGACTGTAAGTAGAGGATTATCATGACTTACACAAGTACTCGGTCTCTGACTACTCCTTCTGGCTGGACCTGTCGACATTCCTTCGGCTTATCTATTCCGTTCCGCCTCAGGACGTGCGTTTTGGTTGCTTTCTGTGTTATTATAACCTCTCGTGTATAACTTTTGTTTTCTAGATTGTAAACAAAGGTGACTTGTCGGAAATCCCAATCTGGTTTCCTGGAGCGCGCCTGAACTATGCTGAAAACATGCTTTGGAGGAATGACGATACTATCGCATGCACGGCCGGTAGTGAAATGGGAAGGACTGTCGATTATACGTTCAAGGAGCTGAGAGAACGAGTACGGTGTATGGCTTCAGCGATGAGAAATAATGGAGTGGTAGTTGGTGACAGGGTAGCAGGTGTGTCTGAGATGTCGAACTTTTATTCTCAAAGTCCTCATTCCGAGCCTTACTTCTAGGTATCGTAACCAACTCGATCCATGCAGTCACCATTGCTTTCGCCACCGCTAGTATAGGTGCGATTTTCTCCAGTACTGCGACCGATATGGGAACTCAAGTGCGTCGTTCAATCGTGATTCCGCGATTTGATTTGACAATTCTCAACGGTTCTCACAGGGAATTCTGGACAGATACCGACAAATCCAACCTAAACTAGTCTTTGCCGAAACGGAAGTCTTCTATGCTGGCAAAACAATAAACCTCCTTCCGAAAGTCACCGAGGTGGTGCAAGACTTGAGTAAACGTGGTCTTCGGCGTGCCATTCTATTTCCCAGTACAATTTCTGGCAAAGAACTGAGTTCAACGGGTCTCAATAATGCGTACGGATGCTTCATGTTGATATTCCACTACACACACTCTAAGACAACGCGTTTTATACAGATTATCTTTGTCTCGTTTTCTCGCTATGGATGACGGTAGCCAGCTAAAATTCGAACAACTGCCGTTCAGCCAACCTTTATTCATTCTCTACAGTTCCGGCACCTCAGGCCCTCCGAAGTGCATAGTTCATTCTGCTGGAGTAGGTTTCTTCTTTCGTGTTCGTTCATTATCGTTCTAAATGCTATTCAATTAGGGTGTCCTCTTGCAATGTAAAAAAGACCTCGTATGCGGTATGGATCTAAAGGAAGGGGATACCTACTTCCAGTATACAACGGTTTGTTTCGCGTTCTATTACTAGTTCGTCTGTATTGATCGAGTCTTCGACGGATGCAGACAGGTTGGATGATGTGGACGTATATGTTGGCAGGGTTATCTGCTGGAGCGAGGCTCATATTGTACGATGGATCGCCTTTTCATCCTGACCTTCCAACGTACCTCAAATTCATTGGTGACCAAAAGTAAGTGATCTGGACACCACCTCGTATCCAACGGTAAACTAAAAGGTTCTCTCAACGACCCAGCGTATCATTGTTAGGAACGAGTCCTAGATTCTTGGCTGAGGTTCAGGGACGAGGTTTAAATCCTTGTGAGTTGCACTTTTGAGCATTTACTTGTCGAATATCGACCAACTACAAGTTGTTTCATTGCAGTGGACATAGCGTCATTTGAAGCACTCCGAACCATAAGTGTTACAGGAGCTGTTGTGACGCCTCCAGTTTTCGAATGGGCTTTCAACGCATTCGGGAAAAACGTTCATTTAGTATCGACTTCAGGAGGGACGGATATTTGCTGTGCTTGTGAGTTATGTTTTTGTCTTTATGCATTCCGTTTCACTTTCTAAGCTTGCACGTAGTGGTCTCCGGCGTTCCTAGCCTACCTGTTTATGTCGGAGGTGCATAAAATCGTTACATTACAAGTAAACTCCTCTAACAAACCTCAATTACAGAGATCCAGCACAAGTCACTGGGCATGGCTGTCGAAGTCTTTGACCCGTCAGGAAAGAATATAGAGCATACCGGAGAACCTGGAGAATTGGTCTGCACGAGACCTCATCCGTCTTTACCTGTTCGTTTCTGGGGAGATACACCAGATGGAAAGAAATTGCGAGAGACGTACTTCAGCTTCTACCCCGGTAAGGATCTCTGCCCTGTCTAAATGCCCGTTGAGCTGAATTGCGCCTCAACAGGTATTTGGCGCCAAGGAGATTTCATGGTAGTCAATCCTGCAACCAAGGGTATCATGATTCTAGGACGAAGGTCTGCTCACTACTGGATTCTTTCTTGATAGTCCGTGAGACTGACATTTTACTCTCATAAGTGACGGCGTGCTGAACCCCAGCGGAGTCCGTTTTGGATCTGGTGAAATCTACACTGTGCTCGAGCAATTCTCCGACGTCGTCGACGATTTCATCTGTATCGGTCAACGTCGACCCAAATTAGACAAGGACGAACGCGTGTTGCTGTTTGTGAAGATGCGTGATTCGTACAAGTTGACAAAGGAATTGGAGGTCAGGATAAAAGATACTATCAAGAAAGCATTGAGTGCTAGGCATGTTCCAGCTTATATTTTCGAGGTTGAAGATATCCCGGTATGTTCATCTTCTTTTATTCGACGTTGATGCCCTGAACCTCCTGTTTTATATAGTACACTGTCAATGGAAAGAAGATTGAGATCGCTGTTAAGCAGATTGTGTCTGGATCGAATTTGACACCGAGTGGGACCGTTGCGAATCCAGAATCACTGAACCTTTACTATAAGTTCAGGGATATAGAGGCTTTTGATATGAAAGCCAAGCTTTAGAGTGTCTGAAGGTTGCTACATTGCGGCGTACTACTGAAGAAGTGGACATTTTGATTAGACGATTACACGGTGTAGATCTGTAAATTAGGAATACCACAATCAAGAAAATAACATGCACGCTACCGGAATAAAGGCTGCGCGTCTTGAGAGGGCCGGAGACACAGGCAACGCGAGATTAAAGTGTGTATCGCGTACAGTGCAATGCTCGTGCCCAGAGTACGACTGATTATTTTACATTTCAAGTTAGAATTGCGACTGTTGCTACACATGTGTTGTACCTCGAGCCGCTCAGAACTCGTATAAATCTGTCCGACAGAGATTCTCAGCCCATTTTCCGCATGGAAATTCCTCATGCCCAAACACTTTCCACAGCATAAACCGCTACTGCGACTTTCGCATCCTGCGGCACGTCTCCAGTGCCAACGGTAAACATACTCAAAGGCTCCGTTGGGAAGAACGTCGCCGTACCGCTAAAAGTCCCTTTATCCAAAAACACCTCGAAAATCGATCTATCAATCAACCCAGATATCGACCACGTCCCACTCGGATCCAGGATCTGAGACACAGAGAACTTATCCGTGAAATAAGGATTGTCAAACCCAAGCGTCTTTCCTCGGTTCAAGAAGAAAGGGTTGTCAGCACCGAATTGATATCCACCAGACAAGCTCTCGTTGGAAACCGGACTCGAGAACGTGAAATTGAGGAAAGAAGTGGTTGGGATGGAAGAGATGGGCGGTAGACCGGTGACGTTCGCTTGGAAGTAGATGGCGTTGGATTCGACGTCGCTATAGTCCACAGACAGTGTCGTGTTGAGTAAGGAATCGTTTGAAGCGAGTTGACGACCCAAGACGGGTGATAAATCGTATGGTTCCGATACGAGGTCCCAACCCAGTCGCGTGATATGGGTCAGGAAGTTCCGACGGGGAAGGCTCATAGCAGACCTCCAACCTTCTGAAGCGGTGGGCGCGACTTGGGTGTATTGCCAGTTGGAGGCCCATGCGATGGAGACGGCTTCACCGGAAGGCACGCCATAGAAAAACTGGCCAGCGTAATTGTCTTTGGCGAAATCGGCAATACGAGCAGCGTTGTCTACTGGCGTGAAATGGGTACCGTTAAAGTTTCCGGGAAAGTATTCGGTGATAGAACCACCAAGGGGAGCGCCTGGGTTGATGGAGATGGTAAGAAGGTACATCGTCTCATCGGTGCCATTGACAGGGATTTCGACCAAGTTTGGACACTCGTACTGCAAACCGAGTAATCCGTGATGAGAAAAATTGGAAGCGTGTGTCCAGGTTTTCAAGTCAGGAGAAGTGTAGATTCCAATGACAAAGTCTTGAGAGTATGCAAGGACCATGACCCAATGGTCTTCGAACCAGATTACTTTTGGGTCACGGAACTGAGTCGAATTACTGTCAATGACTGGATTACCCTCGAACGCGGTGAAAGTGTAGCCCCCGTCGACAGAGTAGGAGATTTCTTGTATTTGTTTCGTAGGTGTATTTAACGCGTAGATCGCGACGACACCGTTGTCCTGGTCAGGGAAGAAGCCTGACGTGTTATTCACATCCACAACTGCAGAACCTGAGAAGACTTGTGAAGTGTTATCGGGAGGGAAGATAGCGATAGGTTGATTTTCCCAATGGTAGAGGTCTTTGCTGGTTGCGTGCCCCCAGTGCTGATTACCAGCGACGAGGCCGAGAGGGTTGTCTGAAAAAAAGTTTGTCAGGAGAGGTCCAAATCAGAGGAGTTGAATTACCGCCGACATTGGTAATAAAGATGCCAAGTACCGTTGGCATCGAGGAAACACCCGTTTGGATCGTTCATGAAAAACTGGGCACAGGTGGACACAAGTTCAGCAAATAAAACCACGATGAAAGATGTCGGTAGCGTACCTGAGGTGGTGAAAAATGAACTTGCGGCCTCAGTGCTCCCGTATAGTCACCAGGAATGACGTCCGTTGGGACGCTTGAGCTACTACTTTGTGCATTTCCTATCCCAAGTAAAGCCGTGACAGTCGTGGCCACATAGTACGCCTTCATGGTCACCGGAGAAGATATCTGTCTGGCTAGCTTTCCAAGCAAGAAAATCCGCTAGACGTGTCCAGAATAAAAGTGAGAATGAAATGACGGTTGCAGTATTTATATTGCGGAGAAATATCTTGTGTCAATTGCAAATATGACGGAACCTTGGCAAATGATCAGAAAACCCCCTGGAAGGACGAAGTGTTGAAGCAGCAAACGGCTACACAAGTTGACGGAGCAAGGTCCACTTCGTAAAGAAACATACTGCCAGGAAGTCATGTACCATATGAACTCATTGAATGCGGCCCTGCGATACATCGCGACTGGTGGGCCGTAGACCATCGGACAAAGAGAAGTGCACGACTCGCCACAAGGTCATGGGAGGTAGAGCAGAGACTTCCGATTGCACGTGTGACTTCCAATAATGATCCGCCTTAGAAGCGACGACATTTACGAGAACGAAGCCTAGCTGCAGCTTGCAATTGTAGAGAAAACAGAGCACCAAAACACTTGATGATACATAAATACACCCATAGACACTCCACTATATGAATTCACGATTGCCAATTCTAAGTAATCATCTGGAAACTAGGACAAAGACTGGATTTGTTGAAGTAAAGGTTCGCGGTACGTCCATCCCGCAGCCGCACCTCCCGCAAGAACAGTCCAGATGATAGGTGTTTTGAGGACATGTACAACATCCTTCAACACACGTGTATAGTGCGCGATTCCCTTGGCGCCTCTGAGAGAACCATGCAAAAAATCAACCCTCTGTAACATTTCTCGCGCGAAAGAAAGAACCTCGACGTACCTCAGAAGCGCATTCGCTCTCTGGTCAATCATTCCATACACACCCAACTTGAACTCTTCTTTTGGAACCTGGAACGCTGGTCCATCGTCTAATAAGCAAAACGCCCTTCCACTAGTCTCGGGGTCAGGATTGGTTGCAGAGTAGAAGATGACAGAAGCTATTCGTGGAACGGGTACGAGGGGAATACCAGCGAGGAAGAGTTTCGCAGGGATAGGGACGATTCCGGTGTCTATAAGTCATGTTATAAGGGGGTTTAAAATGAATCGTTCACAAGTCAAAGAAGTAACATACCGGCAAAGAAGGGACAGATCGCGTTGATTCGAATATTCTTCTGAGCAAGAACAGGGTCGAGTGAGCGAACGACGCCGAGAACACCGTGTTTTGCGGCAGTATATACAGGAGCTGGAGGAATACCGAGCCATGACGCTAGACTTAACAAGTTAGAAATGCTGTCGTTAGCATTTGAATAAGTAAACTGACCCATGGATCCTATCATGACGATTGCTTTCAGCGATGTGCCTTCTGGTTCACGGTTTATACATAGATAGTGCTGGGCAAGATGTGCCGCTATAGGGAGAAAAGAATCTGTTAGAACTTCTCCCCATCTCTAAACGGCACAAAACCCTCTTACTGTACATCGCTCCAACCAAGTTCACGTTTACAGTGGTCAAGTTGGGTTTGACAGGCTTGCCTCGGCTGTCCAAATCCACCTGAATGAAGCGCCCGACTTCGCTGACACCTGCGTTCGCGACCTATGTATGTACGACTTTGAGAACACGAGAAAAAGTTGTGATGAGTTTAGAGAGAGGCGTACGACTATGTCCACGCTCCCAAACTTCTCGATAGCAAAGTCATAGAGTCCGATGAGATCCTCCCAATTCGTCACGTCGCATTTACGAGCAAACGAGGTACCTTTCCTTGTTTGTGGAAAATGAAAACAAATCACTCAAAATTTGAAGGAGGTTGTCCGTAAGTGTGTGGATAAAAACTCACCCAGCAATCGCTTGCAACTCGCCAGCAGTCTTCTCTGCACCCGAGACATTCAAGTCCCCAATGATAACTCTCGCGCTGGAGACCAAGGTTTCAGAGTTATTGTCAGCTCAGTTTGAAGAAAAAGCTCAAAGAGGTGACACGAAAAACAAAACGTACCCAGCTTCGGCGAAACGAGTAGCGGCTTCCTTTCCAATTCCATTTGCAGCCCCAGTGATCAGGACGACTTTGCCCTTTGCTCTGTTTGAGTATTTGAGGAGATCTTCGTCCGGAATTCGCGACATGCTTGAGAGCTGAGACTTTTGTGTTTTACTGGACTGCTATGAAACACTGGAACGGTCTGGAATCTAGCCGCCAAGAGGCATGAGTGCCAAGTCAGCCCAAGATAAGGACATATATGGGACGTCGAGTGCAACGTACTAGAGAGATGGTTGTGCGAGAGCAGTCAAAACCAGGGGTCAAACGACTGCAAGGTGTATGTATTGATGAACTTCGACATTTTTAAATAAATAAAAATCCCGTCGGAAGTGTTCATCTGATATTTTTCGGATTTGACCAACAGCCGCGCAACCGGTGAATAATTATAATGGTCCTGGTCATAGGATCCTAGACTGGGAGCAATGAGCGAATGACGGATAGGAGAAGCAGGTTCGAGGATGAGAGTGTGATTGTATGTCAGAACTTGAATCTCAAACTTTCCAAATTCGCAACTAAGTAATAGGATATGTACCAACCAGTACTTAGTGAACTTCCTGGCCTTTTTGAATAGATAACAAAGTAGTTCAGACTTTCATACCCGCCGTATGCGATACACTACATAACTTAAGTGAAAACAAGTGTATACACAGAAGACTTGGGAGTGACAAGGAATGATCTTGGCTGAAAAGTTAAACCGTCGGAAGCAAAGAAAGCAGGAAGCAAACGCTAATTCGAAATAGTTGTGGAGGTAAGTATGTGGGGTAAGTACGTTCGGAAGTCGATGGAGTAGCGTCGGTCAATGAGATGCACAAGAGCCCTGTGAGCGTCTCTAATCTTTCGAAAAGTAGGTCAAAACTTGAAGACATACCACCGTACACTACAAGCGCCAGCCATCCTCGCTGCCTCCCATCATTCTTCTGCTCGAATCCAGTTTTGATCACAGATCATCTGGCTGGTCGGACTAGGAGCTGCGCATTGACCAAGCTGTCGAATATTAACCGTCTACCCGCGTCCATTTTTCTACTTTGGACGTAAATCGTTTCCATCTCCATCCTTCATCATCATTGCTTTCTTCCTACTGGATCGGACATTATACATCCATAGCGCAGTGCATTTAAGCTGGCAGAGATAGCACGTATACGACTCGGTCGGGCCTGGTGCAGACTGACATCAAATATCTTTCGAGATCCTCGCTCCTCGCTTGATTGGCACCTGTTCTTGAATCAGCTTGGATCTAGCTCAGTATGGGGAGCCTATGAAAACAGGTATGACAGTGTACGATGCAAGGATGACTTGAAATGCACGTACTTCTTAC
>ML179168.1:148876-186207 GCA_004369135.1 Dendrothele bispora CBS 962.96 | reverse complement strand
AAAATGTTGACAAACGCTCCTTACAAACGGATAAATAGTATCCTAATTTTGCCGTCCAAAAAATTCACATCCTTTTATTAACTCTTTTTCTGGAGAGGACTGTGGGCAAATTTGTTAGATCAAACAGGACCAAACTCAGCGTCCCCCAGAGCTTGACAAATTTGGGAGTTGCCGCCGCCACTTCCTGAAGTATCATGATGAATATACAGTTTTCAGCCTGAGTACTCGAATAAGTACTTGAGTCCTAATATCAGCACCTTATGCACGAGGCTTAGATTACCATTGAGAACTTGAGGAACCATAGTAGCGACCACGAGGCTGCTCGCCGAGTATTCCTTGGACTCGGAGGCGAGAGACACCCTGAAGGAGAATTCAACTCTGTGGTATGTCAACTAATAGATTAGTAACAACAAGCATGGTCTTGTTTATATCGAAACGGTGTCTTGGATGAGCTCCTCTGTGCTGGCGAATTGTTGGAGTCACGGTGTAAACGCCACATTTAGTTCATATCATGACTATTCACGTGTACATATTTGGCTACAGACTTTCCTCAGCATTCGTAAATGGGTTTGCTCTGCTTCATGGCTCCTACTACAACTACTCTTCAACATACTTTTGATCCTGAGCGTCCAATGTTCAGCTACCTTCTAGGGCACAAAATCTCATCCACGAAAAATCTCCTGGCTATAAAATGACAAGCAGAAATTGGTTTTTGAGACCCAGTCTGAGCTAGACCGAGCAAAATGTTTTCTCGTCTCTCCTCTGTCGCCTTCTACGTCCTTTTCCTTTTCTCTGCATTGGCAGTTGCAGTGCCCGGTGATTATGGAAATGGTGGTCACCATGATGGAGGAGGATACGGTGGTGGCTATGGCGGTGGCTATGGCGGTGGATACGGCGGTGGATACGGCGGAGGCGGTTCTCCAGGTGGTCCTCCAAGTGGCCCAGGAAGCCCAGGTGGTCCAGGTGGTCCTCCAGGGAGTCCAGGCGGTCCAGGCGGTCCTCCAGGTGTAACTTCATGCCCTGCTGGAACTCCTACCACAGTCACCATGACAAACACAGTGACCATGACAGCTGTATTTATCTCTTTTTCTTTCTTTTTTCACGATATTGTGTGTGCTGATTCTTTCATAGCCTGGAACCACGGTAACCGCTCCGAGCGGACAGTGCTCAGTCGGGGATCTGCAGGTATACTTCCAGATTCTTTTATGTTCAATACACTCATGAATCTAACCGTTCTTTGTATACAGTGTTGCAACAGTGTAGTAATGGTATGTTCCACTCTTTCGTCGACTTAAGACACCATCAATTCAACGACCCTTTTCTGAAACTATTTCTCAATAATAGGCCAATTCAGAATCTGGCTCTTTGCTCCTTGGGCTTTTAGGAATCGTCCTCCAAGATCTTAACGTCTTGCTCGGTGTCAATTGTAGTCCTATTAGCGTCATCGGCGTTGGTGGAACAGGATGTACCGCCGCTCCTGTTTGCTGCCAGAACAACACATTTGTGAGTGATTTTTCTTCACATATACCTGGTTTTCCCCTCGGAATTGTGCTGAGCTGAAACATTCTTTCCAACAGAATGGCCTGATTGCTATCGGATGCTCTCCCATCATCATTAACCTTTGATCAACAATTATATTTTAACGTTCCTTACTTCTTCTGCTCGGTTGTTGTACACGTCATCGATACCATTGATCCCTGGGGGATCGCCCTTTGTAACAATTTATTCATTATAAGTATACTGATGAATACACGCTCTTATCAGTGAACATTCAAAGAAGTGCCCAATAATTTGAAGCCTTTGAACCCTTGAAGATCGCCAGCGTTATGATGTATGTATAAGGATTTCTTGATCTTAGAAGATCTTTTGTATCAAATAGTGGATCGTCAGATAGTATACTCTATCTACATGAATCAATGCGGCGAAGACGTCAGTGGTCACTTCAACTTACTCTGCAAACAATTTTGACATGCTGAGCTTTATGTTGCTCGCTCCCAAGTCGGCTATCAGCATGACAAGTCCAAACTTGAAGTGAAATCAAAGAGGTAGGAACACAAGGAAAGATCTGGATATACTCAGTACTAAGTCGGAGGTCGTTATGACGCGACTGTGAGTCTCAAACCGATTGAGATCTACCATATATAGCTTAGACCGATGCTCCCTGACAGAAAACGTCAGGGAAAACCGGAGGACGAGAAGTTATGAGTGTAGTATGTACTTAGCAATTGTACGCATTTTCACAGACCGATGCCGTCAATGTCGGATCGTGAGAAAAGATCTAGCCTGAGAGATATCTCATTTCGAACCTCAGTATAGACTCTGTAACTCTATGTGCTAAGGTCGTTGATCATGGTTAAAATAGGCTAACATATCCGCATGGATATGCTACCCAGCAATCTGACCCTCTTGGACCGGGGGAATTTTGAACGAGACTCCTTGAGCCGGAGAGCTCCTTTCCGGTGGCAAATTCCTCTGTGAAAGGTCTAGGGGCGACCTATTCTGTCGAAATATCAGATTATCTAGCGTTTCAGTGTAGGTTTCAGCCGTGGGAAAGATGAGCGGGTTGGGGTTATCGTTGGTGTGCTTAGTAGCGTCCTCGACGACTATTACTTATTCAGCTTTGAACGTTACACTTAGTCGGTGTTGACGAATAACTTGAAGGATGGAATGTGAACGCTGATATTGAGGGGTTGTTACCCATTTCTGAGGCTTAATATGGGGCAAGATCCTTACAGCCATTTGCAAAACACAAGGCGTGACTAACCTCGAACATCCGGACTGACAATTACTCGTATGTAAGTTTGGTGAACTTCTAAGAGAATGAGTGTCAACAAGTTATTAGTATTCGGAGGACAACATAATCTTTGTCCTGTCTCCTCACGAAGAAAAATGGACCAATGCGCCACGTAATTAAATGTCAGTGGGAAAGTCGATGCTTTCCGGTCCAAACAGCACCATATTGGTGACCGAGACTCAGAAACTAGAAAAATTGAATCTTGTCCAATTTAATTTGGGTGGATTCTCATTACACAATTCATGACTTTTCAAGTTGGCTCTAGCGCACCAAAAAATTTGAGGGTCCAATGATTACTCTAGAGGAGTGATGGAAATTTTGAGTCGGATCAGCCAATAAACTTTTGATATGTTATCACACCGAACGAGAATACAAGACTAGGGTGCAGTGTCATTTTTCCTGCATGAAAAATCTTCCAACTTTCTGCATGCTTAGGTTAGTCCAATCTAGGTTCTGTGGCTTAGATATTTGCATACGTATACTCTCCTGGTGTATAGTATAGATCCAGGAAATATATGCGTCAAATGTATAGCTGTATATAGAGGCTAAGAAAGTAATATCTACACCAAGGTTCTCAAAGTAAATGAACGAAGTCATGCGAAAGATTTGGCTTGGAGGATTTTCAACGCACAGGAAGAGTTTGGTTGCGCCTTATGTTCTGCAAAGGGAATTTCATCTAAAGTAGATACTAAGATAGAGTGCGCCAAAACCGAGTCTCGGAAAATTAGGGTAAGAGTAGCTCTTGAGAACTGTTCAGGTGATTGGATCAGTCTGGTCCGTGGTTCCGGCTGTGCCGTTTCTGGCACCATGCAATTTGCAGTAACTGCGTAATCTACTGAGGACCCTTCCGTATAGCTTTAGTAGAACATTGGGATAATTTGATTTTGGTGTGGGTTAGATAGACGAAGAATTGTGGTAGTAGTAATGTGACCTAGAACACCGTTTGCAAACACAGAATTAACATCAGTGTCGTTCGTGTGAAGGCCGAGATCGAGAGAGATAGCTGTATCCTCTTGGAAGGCGTAGGTTATCCGAGGTGTTCATCGTCGATATGAGAAGTAGAAGAATCTAGAGTCAAAGCGCGTTCTAAATTCCTACCTTTTTTTTTTTTGAATAGAAGCGGTTGGACTGACTTGGTCAGCTTCCTCGGATTGCGCTAAATCCCTACTTTTGTTTCCTCGTCCTTTACCTTTTTATCTATAGAAGACTGACCATCAGTAGCATAATACGCAAGTCAGGATATTTCAAGGGACTCGTCAACTGCGAAGAGAGTATGCAATGATACTTCATTATATATTAGACTAAGAGATCAAGAAAGAAAGAACAAAACAAGGGAGACGGCTGGTAGTACATAGTAGTAAATGGTAAGAGAGAGAGTAACAATGATCTGAAGCAGTTTCTTTTAACTAAGTACAAGATTAAAATGGTCCTATGAAAAAATGGACAGAAAGGACGACAAGAGGGACAAATAGTACAAAAAAGTCATGAAAAAAACAATGCAGGATGTAAAGGCGCAGCCGGTATGATTTAGTCGAGGGTATGATCAATGGAAAAACAGAGGGAATTATGGATGATGGAAGTGGGGGACTACAAGTGAGACATATCGAACAAGACATTAATAAACAATAGAACGAGCAGAGAGCAAGAGATTCAATCAAATGAGGCGAAAAAAGATAAATGCCCTCAAGGCATAACACTTTTAAGTGCCATTCTCCCGGCTGATCGAAGTAAAGAATTTTTGGCCACACCTCGTTCACCTGCAAGCTTGTTGATAGCGTTGAGCAGATCAGCTCGACGCAGAGGTTCTGAAAGTGAAGAAGTCGGAAGGAAAAATAAGAGAATCAAATTTGCAGGACGTACTCGTAATGTGATCGTCCATGCCCGCTTGTAAGCATCTTTCACGGTCACCAATCACTGGAAATAACAATGTCAACCAGACTGCAACGTACAAGTGAAGTCAAGTACTTACTAGCGTGAGCCGTGAGAGCAATGATAGGTACGGGAGGTAAGCTATTGTGCATTTCATACGCTCGAATAAGTTCTGTCGCTTCCATACCACCCATAAACGGCATTGAAACGTCCATCTACAGCGATTCGTTAGCCAACATACTGCTACCAGGCTTCGTAACGTCACTCACCAAAATAATGTCAAACGGCCTGGACTGGATAATCCTCTTCTTGTAGTTCTCGACCGCCATATGACCGTTTTCCGCAATCTCCACTGAATGGCCGTACTTCTCCAGGATCTTTACCGCTAGCTTCTGATTCACCAAGTTGTCTTCAGCCAACAATATGTCATAGACTACGTCAGTGGGCGCCGAGACCGGTGAGACCGTATTCGACTCGAGAGCAGTGATCAGTGCAGAGGCAAGGTCTTGAGCTGAGATGGGCGTTGTAACTTGCGAAGAGATACTGTTGTCGAGGCACCATTTCACTGAATCAGAACGATAAGAATAGTTGGACGATGATGAGTGCATTGCTTTCGAACCCATGGAAGAATAGCCGATAGAGGAGCCATTATGTGGGTGCGTGATAGGAGGGGTGCGGTTGGTGGGTATAGATGAGGATGTTCGCGGGAAATAGTACCCACAGTTGAGGCTAGGACTAGAAGGAGTAAGGAGGACGATGGGAATGTATCGCAGGTGCTCGAACTCGCGAACTTGCTCGGTCTGGGAAAAAAGGGGAGTAACAAAGTAGTCAATCGACCGCATACAGTGAAGTAGGAAGAGAAACAACTACGCACAATGGTCAGAGCATCTACCACGATCGTGTCTATATGCGGACATTTGTCCTTGTCCGCCAATGACGCAACGTCGTGTACCACGAAAGGCTTGAGACCCAATTCTCTGATCCTGTCGACCACACCCGTCTGATCGTGAAGCGAGTCTACAAAGAGAATTGTCCTCTTGGCAAACGATGACATCTTGGACAGCGTAGACTCGAGGGAAGACTGGGAGATTTGGGAAGTGATGGTGAAGAAGAACCGACTGCCGTTCTGCAACTCGGACTCTACCCACATGTTACCTTGCATAAGAGAGACGAGTCTCTTCGAAATGGATAGACCGAGACCTGTACCACCGTATTCCTGGAAACAAACGTTGAATAAGGATCACATGTAAGAATGTATGTAGTAGAAAAACGCACCCTAGTCGTGCTTCCGTCCGCCTGACAGAACGTGTCGAAAATCAAGTTTAACTTGTCCTTGGCGATACCAATACCAGTATCGCTGACACAGAACTCCAGTGTCACATTTTGATCATCTCTCGCCAACAACCGACAGCTCAGCGCAACGTGGCCCTTCATCAACGGTAATTTGCTTGGGGTAAATTTGATTGCGTTACCGACGAGGTTGGTAATGACTTGTCTTAGACGAAGCGAATCACCTATGAGCTGGTCAGGAATGTCGACCTCGATGTCATAGGTAAGGTCCAAGTTGTTTTGGGTAGCACGAACAACGAGCGTCTTGAGAATGCCAAAGACAGTCTGACGAAGAGAGTATGATACAGCTTCCATTGTCATACGACCGGCTTCGACTACAAGACAGCATTATGTAAGCAAAGCCCAACAGAGAAACAGCCCAGAGGACGACGTACTCTTCGAGATATCCAAGATATCGTCGATAATCAATAGCAAAGACCGAGCCAAGCTATGAACTAGGAGGAGACTCTCTCGCTGTGACCGATTCAAGTCGCTGTCTAGCGTCAATTCGGTCATACCAATGATACCGTTCATCGGAGTTCTGTACATCCTCCGTCAGTACCAAAAATCGATAAAATAATCGAAAGGATCCCCTACCGAATCTCATGTGACATGTTTGCCAAGAACTCAGACTTGGACCTGTTGGCCAACTCTGCAGCCTCACGAGCAGCTGTGTTCTTCTGGATACTATCTCGCAAGTTGAAGACCTAGAGAGAGAAGTGTTGAGTGCGGGAACAACAGATGAAAACCAGAGGGATGCACGCACCATGTTGTTGATCTGAGTCTTTAACGAGTCCATCTCTCCCGAAGCCTCCACCGTAATGAACCTCGTAAAGTCTCCATCCATGGCTGCAGCACTAATCTGTGCGAACCCACGAACTTGGGTAGTCAAGTTGCCGGCCATAGTGTTGACAGACAATCTAATAAAGTCAAACAACGTTGAGCAAAAACCAAGCCCAAAGAGAAAGAAAAAACCACCCACGTAATCTCCTGCCAGATACCCTGGACGTTACCCACTTCAGCCTGAACACCTAGTTTTCCTTCAGTTCCGACTTCCCTGGCCACTTTCTTGACTTCGACGGCAAAAATGGACAACTGGTCAATCATATCGTTGATCGTATTGACCAAGTTCAACATCTCTCCGGACACAGAGACTCCGCCAATCTTTTGCGTCAAGTCACCGCGGGCTACGGCAGTCTATAATAATAGCAGAAGGAGCCGTATCAGCAACGTTTATGAAAGGCGGATGGAAAAGCTAAAGTACTGATCACTCACGGTAGCAACAGCAATGGTCCTGACTTGCAGCGTCAAGTTGTTGGCCATGACGTTGACATTGTCCGTCAACGCCTTCCATGTTCCGGCAACGTTTGCGACCTTGGCTTGACCACCCAATTTACCCTCGGTACCGACTTCACGAGCGACTCGAGTGACCTGTATAAAGGTGATAGCAAGCAGCGAACAAAAGTAGGTTCCAGTCGGTTGCGAAAAGGTCCACATGAGTCGTATACCAGCCAGGGACGCCAAACACAGTTATCGAGACCGACAATATCCCGCCATCAGACCGAAGGAAAAAAATTTTCGATAGCCGGTAGAAATCGACATCGGTCAATAGCCAAAGTGTCGTGGTGGTCGAAAAAGTTTGAAGAAAAAAGCGACGTCATCGCGCCGACGGACATCCATCATCATCATCAAGCACCGGATAATCGGAAACAGTCAGATAAAAGGGGAGGAGGGGGAGGGAAAGGCACCCGCAATAAAAAGAAAAAGGTGAACGAAACAAAAACCAAAAAGCAATCAGCTCCCATAAACTCCTTAAACAACTCTCCAAACAGAAACCACGCACCTCATCAGCGAACACACTCAAACTCTCCGTCATCCCATTCACCGTCTCTTTCAACTCTAGGATCTCTCCTTTGACGTCTACTTCAATCTTCTTCGTCAAGTCTCCGTTTGCGACTGCTTTCGTGACCTAGATAAAGAAAGGGAGATAACCAAAAAAAAAGAGCCAGTCGTCGTCTATCAGTCACGTATCCAAAACAAGCGAAAAAAACACACATACATTAGCAATACTTCGGACTTGGTTCGTCAAATTCATAGCCATCAAGTTCACGTTATCCGTCAACTTCTTCCATTCACCTTGGACCTCCGGAACGGCAGCCTGACCGCCCAAAATACCCTCTGTACCGACTTCGAGAGACACACGTGTAACTTCCGAGGCCAAGGTGGACAATTGAACGACCATGGAGTTGACCTGGCACAAGATTTAGAAAGAAATCGTCAGCAACAAGTGATTGAACGCAGATACAGGAATGGATAGATTGAGGTAGGAGACCAAAAGCTACTCACCGTCATCTTCAAGTCCAACATCTCACCCTGAACGTCGACCTCTACAAACTTGACCAAGTTTCCTTGCGCGACCGCTTTCGTAACTTCGGAGATGGATCGGACTTGGTTCGTCAAATTAGAAGCCATTTTCTGTCCAAAAGGAAGAAAAAAAGAAAAGTAGTCGATTAGTCAGCCGTCTCTGATTGATCTGAAGTAACGGTTCCCTCCCCATAGACAAGAGGTATACAAGAGAGGAAAAAAGACATAGCTGGAGACACTCACGTTAACATTCCTAGTCAAATCCGCCCAAGTTCCTTGTACACCCTCCACTTTAGCCTGACCACCCAAGATACCCTGGGTTCCGACTTCCAAAGCGACACGCGTCACTTCAGATGCGAAAGCTCCCAACTGGTCAACCATGTTGTTTACCGTCGTCTTGAGCGTCGCCATTTCACCTATCAAAAGTTGCCGCCGAAGAAAATTTTAGAAAGTCAGTAAAAAAGTCCGAAACCAACTCTCTTTTCAAGATAAAGCTGATGAAAACCCCTACCTTCAACCTGAATCTCAATCTTCTGCGTCAAATCACCCTTGGCCACCGCCGTCGTCACGATCGCGATAGACCGAACCTGGTCCGTGAGCGAGGAACACATCCGGTTCACGTTCCTCACCAACTCCCACCAAACACCAGAAACGTCCGGCACGTTCGCTTGTCCTCCCAATTTACCTTGAGAACCGACTTCCATAGTGACTCGAGTGACTTCAGCAGCTAGTAACCGAAGTCGGACGACCATTCCGTTCACCGTGTTCTTGAGGTCCAGGATTTCACCACTGTGAGAGTGAATCGGGAAGGGCAAAAAGATTAGATAAATATACGTCTCAAAGCAAAGAGTAACGAAAAAAAAAAACTCACCTCGCATCAACCTCAATCTGCTTACTCAAGTCTCCCAACGCGACCGCCTTTGTCACTTTCGCGATCGATCTCACCTGGTTCGTCAAATTCGCCGCCAACTTGTTCACCACGCCCGTCAACTCTCGCCAGGTACCTTCAACGTCCAACACGAGCGCTTGTCCGCCTAATTTACCTTCCGTACCGACTTCGACAGATACACGAGTGACTTCTTTCGCGAATTGACCGAGACGCTCGACCTATAGGCGAAGAGAAGGAGGAGGAAGAGGGAGAGTGTGTGTGTCAGGCTAGATCATAGTTAAGAGAAAAGGTTTTAGGTCGTCAACATACCATAGAATTGATAATATCTTTCAAAGTCGTCATCACCATCCCTTGCACAGGGACCGTAATCTTCTGCGTCAAATCTCCATCGGCAACGGCTTTACATACTCTTGCAACTTCTTTCACCTACAATAAAAAAAACAAGAAGCTTAGTTAGCATCTCACGAAAAAAAAAAAAGAACCCAGATCAATCAATCCAATACACACCTGCTGCTTCAACAACCTCAACTCCTCAACCGCACTCAACCCACTCTCCTGAGCCGCTATAGCCAACGCCCCATTCGAAGCGACCACATACGGACTCTCATCGTCCGAATCATAATTCAACATACTCTGCGTCAACCCTCCAGTTCCTCCTTCATGTCCCACACCATCAGCAGCAGAATGATGACCGTTCAATCCAGTATGTCCTGCTCCAGTTCCATTTATACCAACACCCGTCACACTCGCTCTCCTCATACCCAAATCCGGAAGAGACCCTACCACCACTCCGTTCCTTCCATTTTCCCTCTCAACTCCATTATCAACGCCTCCTACTCCTCCTACCTTCCCAAACATCCCTCCTCCACCAACTCCAAACCCAACGAGCGTTCCACATCTCGGACACACCGCACACCCTTCATCATACGACGGATAAGCCACTCCCAACCCCTGGCTCTGATTAAAACTGTAATTATAATTATACGGATAATTATAACGAGTTTGCGCCAAGCCAGGAACAGGTTGCAAAGGTTGATTTCTCCTCGCATATATCGATGACACTATAGCAGGATCATGACGATACGCAGGTGGTACGTCCTCCTTCTCTCCAAACCCATCACCACCAACCTTCTCCTCTTCTTCTTCTCCTTCTTCTCCTTCCTCCACTTCCTCTCTCTCCAACTTCCCATTCATCATCATCATTCCATGATGGAACGCAGCAGGCGCACTCACCGCCGTCCCATCACTCATAAACGGAAACGCCACTTTCCTATTCACCCTCCTATCGAAAAACTTTTCTCTATCGATTTTATCCAACGCAGGAGCTAAACCAGATAGATTGAGCGAAGGCGGGAGAACCATCGTCGGATCATTGACAACAACAGTAGTCTCTGGACCACCGGTAGAGGACTCGACACCGTCAACCGCTGCTGCTGCTGTTGCTGCTAACGCAGACGCAGACGCAGTAGCAGCAGAAGTAGACCCAGGAGCAGGCGAAGGCGAAGGCGACCCCGAAGCGGAATTAGAAGCAGAATCCCTAGCTCGCTTAGCTCTGTCTTCCATCGCGTTAGACATGCCTCTCGATATATGCTTGTTTCCCCCTGTAGTGGTGGTGGTGGTGGTTGTTGTTGTCGCAGAAGGTTTAGGCGAGGTAGAAGATGATCTAGTCGGTGCCGATACTGGTATACCACCGGCAGTTGGTGATGTCGATGATATCGCCGAGTTGGTATTGTGGATGTATGCGTGAACGTGATTGGGATTCGGTGTGGGGTCGATGGGTTTCGCTGCTTTAGAGTCGGAGGGGTTGAATCCGGAATCGGGGTTATTGAAGTTGGGATTGGAAGGATGACGGGTAAAGGCGGACGCAGATGCGAAAGATGCAGAGGGTGTGCGTTTGGAGGAAGGTGAAAACGGGGACGATGTGGGTGGACCTTGATTGGATTTGGGCCACGCGCGCACACGCCAAAAAGATTTTTGTGATTGTGATTGTTGATGGGGAGATTGAAGATTTTGGAAGGGTAACGGAGCCAGGGAAGGGATGGGCAACGGAAGAAGCAGGTGAAGAGATGGGAAATGGAAAGAAGAGTGTCAGGCACGAAGGCAGACAAGTCGTGCCGTTTATATACATATACATATACATAGGGATACCCCAGCAAAAAAAGAATTCAGGTAGACAGACAATGAAATTGCAGCAAGTCAGTGGACAATGCAGCAGAAAACGATGAGAAAGACACTCACGAGGTAATGGACTCATTTGGAACTGAGGCGGTAAAGGCGAGGTCGCCGAAGCAAAGGATAGTAATGAAGAGGTCGAAGGAGAGGAATTCTTATCGTGCTCGTCGACGGCTTCGTGACCATTCACTCCGTTCGTCATTGCGACTGATATCGTTGTCGGGGCTGGCACCGAAGGCGGAGATGTTATAGTAGTTGTCGTACTCGTGGTGGTCGACGACAAAATACCATCTTCCTCGTCCTCCTTCTGCACATAGGTCTGGCTCGACTGCCTCTGCTGCTGTAGTA
Source organism: Dendrothele bispora CBS 962.96 (assembly GCA_004369135.1). NCBI lineage: Eukaryota > Fungi > Basidiomycota > Agaricomycetes > Agaricales > Dendrothele > Dendrothele bispora. Next base: position 174,442 of record ML179168.1, on the reverse strand, counting down.
TCAACATCCTCTTCCTCTGGGCACGCAGCTCCCTTTCCCGCAGAATGTTGGCAATCTGTTCCTCGGCGAAATGCATCCTCATTGCCATCTTGTCTATACTCTGCAGTATACTGTCGGCGAGCCAGTTATCCTCTACGCCTTTGAAGGTGGGCATTGGGACGTCTCTGGAACCGGGAGACTCGTAGATAGATAGGATGCGGTCGATATGGAGAAGGAAGGCTTCCCAATCGGGTTTGCTGCTCGGTATGCCATTCCAAGGAGTGTTCGGAGCGGTAAAGTAGTGTGTGTAATTAGTGTCGGTAGACGCAGAGGAGTCGTACGTGGTGTTTGCGTCGGGGAGGGCGGGAGATGGGCTCGCTGCCGGAAGTGTCGACGTCGACGTCGTCATCGTCGACAAATCAGATTTCCCAAATCTCGTGATTTTCTGTCCGTTATTCACTGCTAGAAAACCAAAAACGAGGCCGAAAGAGCAAGTGGTTTGTTCGTCCTCGCGGTCGGTATTTGTTGCAGGATAAGTCGTTGAGAGTCGTGAGAGAGAAGAACGACTCAGTCGGAGGACAAGAAAAGAATAAAGATGTCGAAGAGAAAAAGGAATGGCAAGGGAAATGTCCCTGGCAGAACCTGTTTGCTTCGCTTGCAACAAGTTGCTGACAAACTCAATACAAAATTACATACACAATGACAATTCACAAATACAAAATTACATACACAATGACAATTCACACCGTCTAGACCCGCCAATTTCAACCCCCGCTCCGTTTCCCGAATCCAACAGTACACATGTTTTTGGTCAGAATTTCCGTTTGGGGACATGGATGGGCCTTTTTCGGAAATGCATATGGATCTCCCTCGGCGGTTGAGATTTATTCCCTCTCCGCGTCCCGAAATCCGAAAGTCACACTGCGGTTCAAGACTTCCGTCGCTTTGGAAGGACTCCAAAAGTATCCACCGCCATCAATTGGTCCGTTATCAAAAGCTCCACTTTTTCGTTCCGAAAAAACGTTCAAACGGAATTTAGACATTCCGCAACGTTGCCAATTTGACCGCGAACGACAGGTTTTTTAGCTAACTAATTAGCTAACTAATCGCCAAATAATCTCAAGTATGGAAAGCGCCCAATCCCCATTGACAAGCCTCGTTGTCGTCCTCTGAGTCTTGGAAACTCGTGTCTTTACATCTAAAGTATCGTCGGCGGAACCAGAAATTAATGAAAAAACGACGATCGCTCCCCTCCGTTCCCTCAATGTGGTTGCGCCTAAATTTACTCTGCGCCTCCATTCTGTACATGGATACCATTGTTTACCCTCAAATCATTTCTGGCGGTGTTGTACTCGCCGCTAGTTCCAATCGAAAGCACCCTCCCTCCACGAATTCTCTCCCCCATTTCCTAGTATGCACCGTTCGCGGACTCACAAATTGTTAAAGTAGCTACTAGCGCCGATCCCAGATATAGACTACTATACAATTTGTTGACCCATGATATCTCTCTCGTTCACCCAACTCAGCGCCCTTCTTGCCTAACTCAAATAGAACTACTAACAATTTCAAAATCACCCTGTACTAACATACACCCAACACGTTTTAAAACACGTTGTATCCCTATCATCATCTCTTCCACACTTTTCCCTCTCTTCCTTCAATTGCAAGTTCCTTCCACTGAACCTTTCCTTCCCCTTTCTGCACTTCCATCTCCCAGAATACTTGATTAAACGCCTTTAGACCCATCGTACGAGAGCTTTCAAAGGGCCTAGACTCCCATTTCGAGTCTTTAAGTACAACATCCTTTCTCACAAAGTGTTCCATAGCTTGATGGATTCTTTGATCTCGAATCAGAATACAAATCAATTGCAAAGCCTCGCCTTGAATTATATGATATATCTCAGCTACGCACGTACACGACTCTATAAACCATTTTGGGGTCGTACTGATCTGCTAGTATGTATATCTTCCATACTCGACATACATAAACACAATAGTTCATTGAAAAACTACTACCTAACCCCATCGTCCGAGCTTCAAAGCACACGATCACCATCTTCCCCACCCAATCAAGAAAGAATAGAGATGCCGTTCGACTTTCCGAAGTAACTCAAATCTATACATACTTAAAAATGTATAGAAGTCCAAAATTCCACGCGCTACTCGCGAATTCCCTCGAACTGTAGGTCCAGTGACCAACAGTTCATATTAGGTCGTTACACTATATAAAGACTACAAGAATATTAAGAAACTACGGAATGGAAAAGACTCCGGACGAAGGAGATTCGTACGTATGAATTTCGAAACTTGATTCCTTTTTGAGAGAAGCCTTAAGCTTTTTCCGGCCGTGGCTCGAAGTCGATGTATTAAAAATTTTGAAGTCGAATGGCGTTTTCGGGTTCAAAGCTGTAAATCCCGTCTGCACATCAAATCTAGACTGTTATTTTAGGCCTAGACCATTCCGTTCCCGACTGAGAAACGGACCCGGACCCTTTGGTAGTCTCAACACCCTTTTCATCTTCACTAGTCCTGAACGAGTACCGGACCAGAATAAGAAATAAACTTTAAATGTATGCACTGATACTCTATGTACTTTTCACCGCCAGACACTCTTTCCATGCATCTATATACCTACCCATCTTGAACACATCATATGCATGTTTTTCCTCATTCCTCGAACATGAAGAAGCACTCCAAAAAAACTGTTTCAAGCGGATCCTCGAATCACAATTACAATCATTAATTTACGGTTTATTTATAAATCTAAATCATCTACTTATCTAATAATAAGTAGTTGAAGCTACAAGTTCAACTCACCTGTATGTAACACCCTGACCGGCGGCCCCAGAAGAGCTAAGCAGTTCAAATTATAATCCCCAACGCCACAACTTGTAATGATAAGAAAGAAACCTAACTAAGATCTCAAGGAAACTGAAAAAATCAAACATCCAATTGATCAATCTTTCATTTTCAGCAAGACACTATGTATTACTAGTCAACGGAGCTCGGATCTTAGTTGAGCTTACGGTGGAAATGAAACCTTGTACATGCAAGTACTTGTAAGTAATTTTCCTTGACTTGGAGCAAAGCTGCGCTTAAGTGAGACTGACAGCCCGTCGAGTTAAGTACAAGAAAAGAAGGGTCGAGGAGAACTTTGTTTGAAGGAATCAGAGTTACTTAAAAGCTTACAACTTTAACTTGGTACGTGCTACGCAAGACGGACAGACAGACAGACGCGGTATCGGACAAGCGAAAGCTGTCCTTATCGAAAAGATAAGTATATGTGTTTTTTTTTTTTTGATTCCTTGTTCATTCGCCGCTGCGCTGGAGCGTATGGTAGCGATTACTATCTATGATTCTACGTATTGTATAGGTACTGCGATAGTGAAGAAAGGCTGTCATCAGAGTCTGGCCCCTTTAGGGTGAAGTATATGTGTACGGACATGTATATGTAAATGCTGCTAACTTATAAGAAAAAACGATCGGACCTACTTACCTTACACCTGCTTTCCTACTTAGTACTAGTCCATTGCGAGCGAGTGATTGATATTAACATGTACTACCGTAACCAACCCGAAAAAAAGAGGTATACATAGTCACCTGGGTCAATCAATTGTAAGTTAGACATACCGGTCCGTATCCCCAGACCTTTACGAACTCTCAAAAGCTCAGCGCTCAGGCCTCGCAGGCTCAACCGAATCTCAAATCGAATCATCTCAAAATTCTCCCAGAGCGGAACCGGGTCGAAGATTGGGTTTACCGGCTATGAGTTGAATTAGATAGATAGATAAGTAGAACGATCAGAAGAGAATATCGGATCCGGAAGAAGAATTTAGAACTTGGGTACTCGGAAGATTGATATGCTTTGTGATATGGTACTTATGTATGGGTACTTTTTATCGCTTGGTGAATAGAAGGAAAGGAAGAGAGAAGCCTTAGTGCTCGAGGCTTGGAGAGGTTTGGAGGGAGGATAAGTTTAAGGCTGACGATGTGAACTTGAAGTTCTGGTTTTTTGACAGCTTTGATCGTTATCTTAAAAACGGAGTACTACGAATCCGATATATAGCTTCGGAACTTGATAAGATACGAGTGTATAATCACAAGTGTATAAACCTGACTTTGATTCCCCATACTTATTCTCCCCTCGGGAAGATATCGACTTAAGAAGAAGAAGAATCGTTCTCAAGCCTTCGTTTCGAAGCTCAGAAGGAAGTTGATAATCGATAGAACCACTTCTCGTTTCATAAATCAATCCGCTTGCAACAACATGGCGAAAGATAACTTACATACCCAAGTGCGTAGGCAGACAAATTCATATAGGAACTTCCGGTCAATAACGATATGTATAGGAGATATATACACACCAGAGGTTGGAGAAAGTCGTTAGAAGGACGAGCTGGTAATCAGGCAAAATATTTCATATGTAGTTGTCACATCTTTTCCGGCTTGAGCTAGTATTTTGTGAGCCCTTTCTTCCCAGAAGAACTTCGTCCATCTCCGGTGTACCTTGATATATACTGCCTTCTCATGGCCACCTGGCACATGCCTGCCTGTCTGCCTGTTCACCGCTGCATTTTATGTCGAGATTCGGAGTCAATATACGTAACATCGAACGAGATCTAAGCGCACTTCTCTTCGGGACCACGATGTTGATGAGACGAGGGCGTACGGATCCGGAAGGACCTACAGGATCAGCTATATAGCTAAAAGCCAGAATCGGATGATAGCTTACCTGTAGAGCCTACAAGAAACAGTATCAGTAAGTGGCTTACAAGTCCAAATATTTAGTACTTAAAATCCGTGGTTCGACCTCCGAGGTACCGGTTGTTGGGAGAATCTTCGGACTCAATCTTACTTCCTCTGTTACTCAAATGACCCACCAGCTTTCAAAATGACACTTCTTATTGAACTTTATCAACCATCCAGGACGAATAGCTGGTAAGTACTTGACGTTTTAGCACTCAACCAATAAGTCCCATCCGGGTCGGACCAATCACCGTTGAGATTGTCAACTCATGGTCCAAAATCCCACCCCTGTTTCATTTAAACAACGCCGGGGGAACTGGCACGAGCCTGGTCATAAGTAATAAAGTTCAGACAGTGCCCGTCCCGGGTCGAGGCGCTGATTTTTATGTTTATTACTTTTAATGATGGGATTTGATTTTTGCTACCGGACGGTTTTCCGTTCAGTCTTGGGTGTACCGTATGAGAGTTTAAGTTCGTACGAGAGCGACCTTAAGTATGAAAGTAAATAAAAATGAGTTAGCAGACAAGTTATGGGATTCCGGACCCATTTCATCCTGTTTTATCCCCGAGAGAAGAGCGCAAGAAAAAAATTTCTCGTCTCCGCGGATTCGGAATTGAAGTCACTCAAATACCAAGGAAATTCTTGGGACTCGCTTATAGCTTTATGCGTACCGGCTTGTACCTACCTATGACAGAACGCTCAACGCCTTCATTTTTGGCGAGGGAAATATTGGTAATTTGGATGATGTACTTAAATACCGCGTATCCCCGTAAACAGAGTTCCATTCCATGTGTTTCCACTTCTCCATCGAGTCCCTCAGTATCAACATACTTCGTGTCGTTTGCCTGAACCTCCAACTCAAGACAATTTTCTCTCCTCTCCCACATTCACGAGCTTCTACAGGTCTAGACATGCTAGACATGCATCTCTAACTTATATACTTAGGTACAATCTAGTTCCTGACCACACCTCCTAACACTTCACGAAGGACAAGCATTTACGAACACCATACGAAACAGCTTGCACGTAAGTATATCAACGACGTCATCTGTGATTCCCACTCCGAGCTCGAGTCAATACTAAAAGGCACTCTAAATTGAATTACCTCGTCCCAATTGTGTTGAAACTGATTGTACGAGTTGCCGCATCGTCATAGCTGTTTCAATTGCCGCGTAAGTGTCTTCCCTCTTATTGGGAACACACCTATGTTAGTTCACAGAAATTTTCGAGCAGCTTTTCAGCTAACAATCTCAATATGATGTGGAACGACCCAAGGAAATTATGCGTACTTGCGGAAAACATGTTGTACTAATCTCGAGAGCAATAATAATAGTACTTAGCGGTGCTCTCCGGTCCTCAAATGAATATTGAAAGCTAGGTCAGCATATAGAACATCTTAAACTCCCAGACTTCATTTGAACTTTAAGGCTTGGACAAGTTGAGAATTCAGACTGACAATACATACTAGAGTGCTTACATAGTAAGATTATGTGGAAACATTTTCTCAAAAGGTATTCCTTACCCTCGCATATCTGTTGGTGATGCATCTGGAACAATTGTAGCTGGTCTACAGGTAAAGTTTCACAGCAAGGAAACTTGTGCAAGCTGATGAAAAGGAGAGTAGAAAGTCTGTGATTATTGGATGATCAGAAAGACAAGGAATTAGTATGTCCCCATAGAACTAGCCAGGGTATCATGGTCACCTCCTCAAGATTGGTGAGTCAAGACAAATATCTGTTCTTTCAAGGTTTGAATGGGTCATTTCAGTAAATTCATTCAATGAGGTGTGCTTGTAAACAATCAAGCTGGAACTGCTGCACAAAAAGTGTGGATGTTACATATTTATGAAAGTATTGGAAGAAGTATATAGATAATCTCAAAGAAAGGTGCTTAAAACTACAAGGAGTTGAGGCCAATAGAATGGCTTTGCTGTCCATTTATTTTCCCCTGAATTTTCAAACATTAAAATCTTTTTGATCATGAACTAAGTTGGAATCATGCATCTCATCCATCTGGGCATTACTCATGACATTAACACCCTCAAAATGCCTGGGGCTGCTGGTACTCCTAGGAACACTGACAGCTGTGTCCAAAGCTGTAATGTTGTGGTTAAACCTCTAGAACCAAGATTAAGTTCTGTGGGAGCATTTGTAAACATTCAGGTTACTTACAATACTAGACATAGGTATATTGCTACTGATGATGACATTGCCTCCAGCTATGCCTCGGATATATTTTCTTGAGTTTAATGTAGCAAGAAAACTGTTAATATATACTGATAATTTTTAGTTGGATTTGAGCATTACAGTCAAGGGCAAAGACATACTCTGGCCTAAGACATTATCAAGGGTGAGTATACCAACATTCTCTGGATTAATAATGAGTGCAATTGTTATGCTCATTGTGACCATACTAATTTGATTTGACATGAGTTAAAATCAAAGGTAACAACAAGAACCTTACGTGGCAAGAACAAAGCGATTAAATGCATAAAATATTAATGTGTTTATTATTGGATATATTTACCTATCGTTACTTACACAGGACTCTTGCATTAATCGTCACCGTCTCCACTTGCCATATCGACTCACTTGTGCTGTTCTACTACAGCTCTATATTTATCACTGTGCTGTATACACGTAGCCACAGTTGCCACAGCTATCTACACCACTATGTAGTCATACTGATATCACTGCCTTGTCATTGCTGTATGTTTCCTATCTCGTATTATATTGGACTCAGTAGTATAAGTACCCTCTGTGTTGTACCCAGTACAGTAGAGAATCTTATCCTCGCATCTGTTGCTTGTCTCATCTCTCACCACTGCTGCTGCTCATCTGTTGAGCCTTATTGCTGCTATAGAACTGTCGCATTAGTTGCCTAGTTCTAATATTTATCAGTTTACCCTTTCTTTTCAAACTTGAGTCTATGTTAGCGGTGATTGTCAATTGAGAAATCCAACTGACCTTGGTATCTCAACACGGGATTCATGGAGGATAATGGAGAGGTATCCACAAATTAGAAGATCCACAGCAACTCTGAGGACCATCATGGGAATAATTGCAGTTTTCTACAGAGATGAAGTTACTTCTTAATGATTACTGTGATCATTGATAGTGAAATTACCACTATTTTGTACATTTCTGGTATCTCCCACAGTTTAAACCTGTTGTATAAAAGTTCAATTAGATGAGGAGGTAAAAAAAATTCAAATCCATACACTTTGATATCAAAGTCTTGTTTCAATAGTTGCTAGTTAGTGATGCTGAAATAACAACTGGAAAAAACCTACAAAATGCAACACCTGAGGAATAGTAAGTTTACAATGTCATAGTACTCAAAAAGAAAATCACTCACCAAGCTCAGAGCAACTCAGTAGAACCTTGATATATATTTAGACAAAAAAGGCTACATGTATGGGGGAGCTTCACAATGCTTACAAAGCTAGATGCAAAAATTGTTCTCCAGATGCCATTTGCCACTGGTGAAGATTGAGCTCCTGAATGCATCATTTTGATTTCATTGGATTCTTACATCGGAATGAGACTTTTGCAAAATGTCTTGTATAAATTGTATTGATAAGCACTTGTTCTGGAAAAATTAATGAAAAAACATACACTTGTATAAGAAAACATATGATATTCTATAGAAATTTTAGATATTGTATTTCTCAAAAAGAGTGAAGATACTGTACTCCCAAAATTGGTCCTGCCTAGAAGAAATTAGAGTTTAATTAGTATACAAGAAAGATGGAAAATTCAGCCCAATTTTACATAAAGAGACCTAAAGAATTTTAAGCAATGTTTAATCACTTATCAAAGTATCTACTTACCAGTACCCCTGAAGCATTAGCTCTGATTGTCCATGTGCATCAATCTATAGTAGAAGAGATTTACCAATGTGTTATACATTTTATGAACATTTAACCAACCAGATAATGATATATAGCTTTAAACACTGGATGAATTTCTTCAACAAAGTGTCAAGTTAGAAGAGAACATCACAAACAAAAACATGATTGCACTGTTCCCAAGGACCTACACAGCTTTCTCAGCATTTACAACAAGCTGTAGTGTGTCGAAAATTTGCAAACCACATTCCCAAAACCTGGTTGAGATTAGTTCAATGATTTTAGATTGAAATTAATGGGGTATTTACATAAAATTTGAGATAAAGATTGTCACTTGAATAATTGAAGAAATACATGTATGTCTAACAAAGCAGTATTTCAGATAAAGAAATTGTACTGTTTCTTCATGCATACCTGGAGAGCAGATATACCACATAGAGCAGACAGGATCCATGCAGTTATTAAACCAATTCCTGTGGATGGAGATAGAGACTATGTTGAATGATGTTTCAGTTGATATCAAAGTAGAACTACCATAAAGCTCTGCATAGGTGTCTTGAGGAATAGAACCAATGTGTTCAGAGACTTGGGGTGGATAGACTTGGGACATGGTTGAGCCGGGGACCTGGAATTGAAGTGGATGGTTTTTATGATGAAAGATGGGATAGGCTTGCACTGCCATTGAATGTTTGGGACTGGATGCTGTTTGAGTAAGATAGAACCATCAGTGTGATGTCTGGCTCCTTCCATCAGGTACTATTCTTGGATATCAAACACTTCAGTTTTCTGCAGTGATCTTTGTCACTGCCCTGAATTTACCTGAAATACTGTATCATTTTGATCAATTCGCGTGTCATGTGTCACACGCCATTTTCAAAAACCCTGCCATTATTTTTTTCTTGAATTTCCGATTTTCTGAGACTTATCAAAAATGAAAAAATGACAACTTTTGAGCGAATTGATTGAAATCGTACAGTATTCTTGGTGTGGGCCTGAGTTAAAAAAAGTAAGTAAGAGATTTATGTCTTGAACTACACTATGGATTTGCATTATAGTTGCCTTGAGCTCACAGCATTCACATGAGGTTATTACAGTATTTTATACCTATTTATATGCTATAAAGTGACCTGTTCAGCAGCAGAGATCAATGAAAGGCTGTAAGTGGCTATTTATCATCAAAGAATGACAACAGTCACAACATGTAGACAGCTAACATTTGGCCTTCTAAACAGGGATGGAACTCATTTGAGATGGCCATGGCCACATCCTGTGAGAACAAGTCCCTCATAGATTCCAGCCCCATGACAAATAGACATTTTTTTCTTTGTGACAATAACATGTCAATAGTGGGCCTTTCTCCTTTAAGTGAAAATATTTCACGCATACATTGGACATGATCTAATTATAGCCCCAGATTCGAATACAGCCATCTTGATGATGTCCAGTTTCATTAGTTAGCTTTAACACTGTGTTGGAATTCTCGGATCACCTAGTATAAACCTTTGTATTATTTATAAGAACACTTACTACTTTGTCTATTTATTATGTGTTTCAGAGACCTTATATTTACTTGTCATGAACTCCCTCAAATCGCGATTTACTTATTTCCTTTTCTTTATCTTTCATTGTTTCTTACTGCAAATAGTCGCTCAAACCCCTATTCGCGACTATTCGCAGATCGTTGATCACTTACTATTACATTTCCCGTTCTACCGTGATCGCGACAGGTCCTATGCGGTCGCGATCACCTATCGTGCGGTGGCCAATGGCTAAAGCACCTCTTTGACAGTTAGATCGATTGTACTCCTTACTTTATAGTATATAAACAGTAGCGTATATTGTAGATTCCTTACTCTAGTCTGGTTAATAACCCAGGGACTTATTCTCACGATTCTCAAACCTTTCTCGTTGACGACTTACTCGCGACTCGGGGAATCTAGGTCTTGACATTACTTGACTACATTGTATCTTACCTAGATACTTTATACCATTGCTGTGTATGTAGTTACATTGTCTTGAGCTATTATTACACTGTAGATGTAGTATAAGTACTGTCTACTTGGTATGTAATAAAGCAGAGCTTATCTTGTTCACTCCTATAGGTTATGGGCCCCGAGCTCTAACCTTTTACTACTTATTCATTGTCTAGCTCTCAACATTGCATGACCACAAGGAGACGTTGATGAGCCATTTTTGCGGTTCTAGGCTCAAAATCCGATATTAATTATGTGAATAACATAGTTGTGAGCCTGGATACTGAGGGAAACTGAGGGTTATAGCTATTCCCAAGCTGTTAACCAAAAGCTAGAGCTATATGTACTGGAGCTTAGTGAATCTACTAAGTAATGAAAGTCCTATAGAGGTGCATAAGCAAAATCTGACATTACCCAAGTCGTACTGAATCAATCAGGGAATTGTGGCTGCGGTAGTATTAATAAGACTATCAAGCTACTAGGTCCTATGTTGTTAGGTATGCATCTGTTCATTAATATGCTGCACATTGTCTAGTAAGATACAGTCAGATCTTATTAGCTATGGGATAACTCTAGTTATATCCACGGGAAGGAGGAAACTTGAACGTTGGGCTTGTCGGCTACAAGGTCCAAGGTTGGGCTTAGCATAAAAAGCTTGTAGGCTTAAATCAGACATAATGTTAAATCGGACTTAACGGATTGACGGTAGAGCTGTTGCCATCTGACCGGACCGATGTCTAGTCTAATTGGTAATAAAGGGATTCACGGGATATTCTGATTTCGGAGTCAGGAAAATCTGACAGGAACCAGGAGCAGTAAAATCTGTTTCCGTGTCAATAATGACAGGACACGTAGCAGGAAAGATGGACACGTAGAGGCCACATGTGTGGAGGTGTTGAAGAGCCAATCACAATAGCTGATTTTGAAGTGATCCGATGGAGTGTCACTGGATACACGGATAAATGATGCTTTATCATGGAGGAGTCATACGGAAGTGGTGGATAGCAAGGGCTGGTGCCACACTGAAATGTAGCAAAATCCGATCCAAAAAGGTTGACTTGACTTGACCTAATATTTTATATACGAATATGGACTGGAATGCACATATGTTTTAAAACGGACTTTAGTTTTATTTCTGTTTTGTCTCTGAAATTGCCATATAGAGTAAAAGAAAAATGTATATCTCTCGATCTCAGTAGTTTCTGCTGTTTCTGTATTTTTTTTGTGACAGTCTCTTTTCTCGTAGTATAAAAGGCCTGTATGTATGTACCAGAAAATCAGATTACTCGCCAGGAAGTATGATTTAAGAGTGACTGAGCTTGGAGACACTGTGGTCCAATGAGGATAGCAGTATAAATGTCTCTGGTATTGCGACGTCCAAATTTAGTCTTATGACGGAGCTCAAGGGCACTGTGGTCCAGTGAGGATAGCAGTATAAATGTCCTTGGTATTGCAAAGTCAGACTCTAGCCTTAAACCAGTTCTTCTTGCATTGGTCTCAGTGTTTTGGTAGCACTTAAAATCCACCAGCTTATACTTTTGCCTAGCTCCTGTCCACAGGGACTTGACTAGTAAGGGTCTGAAAAGTACAGTTTCCGAACTGGCAGAGCGTTGCTGGTGGCTGGGCTTTTCAAAATTAGAGTTTCTCGGTGGACGGCTTAGTGACAGCACTTGGCAGTTGAGGACTCTGAGTCTACAGAGACTATAAATTCCGCATACCTCGTCGTGCTAGTGCCCTGTGTGCATAGTATTACAACTTTCCGTTTAGCCTACATCCCGACGTTGTAGAGTTAGACAAACCAATTGAACATGTTCGATACTTTAAGTGTTGTGTGTTTGAGAAGACGTTTTGATGAGAGTCGGATTTTATTTAAAATCAGACTTTGTGATTAGTCGAAGAGTCAATCAGTTTCAAAGGAATTAGAGTTTATTTCGATATACTCTACTTTGTCAATGTGCTCTAAAGTTACTTGATAAAGGATCCTATCTCCGAACCCCCCAAACTAACATACGTTGGTTTAACTTGCTCGACATAACTAGCCCTTGGGTTGTTTGTGTTGTTTGTGTTGTGTGGTTGTGTGTGTGTTTTTGCGCTCATAGCTGCCAGTGCTTCATAGCGAGTTTCCCCTGCGTTTTAACGTGGCACACCAGTCCAAGGAGTAGAGGATCCAGAAAGAATCCTCAGAACACAGCACAGATTGAAACCACAGTCCAGGAGAAGCAGCCCAACTCCGAGACAGTTGAACACCCCACCAGCATCAACGGCACATCCCAGAAGACTAGATTTAATTTGTGCACAGGCACAACACACATTTGATTTAGAAGAATTTCGAGATTGACACTTAGGGCCAGAAACTTGGGAACGTTGTACAGAACAACCTTGCCCTAATCATTATAATCCGCCACTTCGAACAAAGCCAGTGGGAGATTGGGGAATCACTATCGAGACCTCACAAGAAACAGTTATTACTGGGAATATTGAAAGAACAAGACAGCCGGAAACAACCCCACTAAGTTTCCCTTTATCCATCTCTCAGCCACATCAGCCCCAACCATCTACATCATCTGTTGTAGATCTTACCCATTCACCTCCTGGAGAGACAGATAACCCACCAATTATAGAACCAGAGAAGGAACCTAAAACAACAAAAGATCCAGTTTCACCTCACTTCCCAAACCCCCCACCACCACCCAGTAGATCACCCACACCGGACCCAGATCCATCTGATATTGATACAGACAGTGACAACGAGATGTCCAAAGCTGCAAAGGCATTTGACAAGGTAACCGCCTCAAAAACAGACGGTTCTAATTGGGGAACATGGTCAGCTTGAGTAGAGCAAGCTGCCAGATCAATTGCCTATGAAAAATATTTAACCACTGCACCAACAGAGTCTCAAGCCACCGAGGATGCAGACCTGTTAAATGGCATTACAGGCACACTTCCAGACTCTATATTCAGAAGATACAAATCCAAGAAGACCTCTAAAGAGTTATGGGAAGCTCTAAAGGTTGACTATGATGCCAGGAACCCTCTTACTGAAGCACACCTCCAACAGCGCTTATTTGCCACAATATGCTATAATCCAGCTAAAGTCAATGAACACCTGGACCATCTCAATATGTGATGAATTGGAGAACCGAGGAGTTAAAATTGCTGAATCACAATTCAAAAGCGCCATCATTGCATCAGTACCTGAAACTTTTTCAGCCACAGTTACAGCCCTTGTTACATTTTACAAGGAGGATCCCAACAAGTTGAAACCAGATATGCTGATTGCAGCCATTCGAGCTGAAGCACAAGGAAAGTCCATGCGCCACAAGCCACAGGACACAGCCCACTACTCAAATGACAATTACAGAGGCAGAGGTAGAGACAGAGGAAGAGGAAATTCCAGGGGAAGAGGCCGAGGAGGATTCCAAAACCCAGCCCAATCAAGTGATGACTTCAAATGTTACAATTGTGGGGGAATTGGCCACATAGCCATGAAATGTTCATCCGAGAAGAGACAACAGGCTAACACAGCCAATGAGCCTAATAAAGATGATGAAGAGGAAACAGCATCAAGTGCTATAGAAGTATCATGGATGGCAATTGAAACAGATGAGAGTCTTGATTTTGATTTGATTGATATACCAACTATTGACTGCTCGGAAATAGCAGAAGCAGCACTTATGGCCACAAATCATGATGCACCACCCATCCTATTTGATTCAGGATGCTCATCCCACATGACTCCACTCCGAGATCAAATTCAGAATTACCAAACCATCCCTACCCAAACAATCCAGGCTGCCAATGCTCTAACATTCCCATCTGAAGGGAAAGAAACCCTCCACATCGAAACCATTGACAATATTGAACAGCCTCACTTCCTGCCACTCCAAAATGCCATAACAGTTGAAAGGAATATTGTATATTCCAAACAGGAGATCCAACTCAGTGAGGAGGAGGATAGTGATGTAAACATGAATTTGGAGCATAAAGTCCCCGAGTCAGTAATCTGCTGTGTGGGACTAGACAACACCAACACAAACACCACAAAGTGAGTCTGTATGAGGTATACGATCTAGCAAGTTTGCGATGCGAGTTGAAAGGACAGAACCCTTCAAGGTCTTTGTAGCGATATAGGTAGTCAAAGTTCAAAGTTCAATGGTTTGGAATGTGGGGTTCAAATATAGGCAATCAGATAGACGATATCTCAAGTCAATGCACACAAGATGGTTCAAACAAAAGTCAAATAACACAAGTCACAATGGTCAATGGTCAAACAACAACACAAAAATATAACACAAGTCAAATAACACAATTTGTTCAAACAATATAGGGTGCTGTACCCAAAGGTATCAGACTTTGAATGCGATTTTTGGGTTTAGACGTTCTTGGAACTACAGCTGGTCTGATCAAGCCGGATGCTTAGATCCCTTGAATTGACCAGTAACACAGCTACATGTCCACAGTACTAATCTGCCTTTTCAATGCCAATCCTGGACCCTATTTATACTACTGTAAATAAGAAACTATTAATCTTGAGAGTCCACTAAAATAAACTAAAAGAAACTATTTAAATGTCTTTGTCCATGTGCTACTACCAAAACTGGGTATAGTCCTACTTGATATAGTACTTGGTCCATGTATAATACTACATTGTTTCAGAATATTCGCTCTCTATGTTGTAGTCGATCGTACTCGATCGCAACCGTTCTGTGCATTTGATTCTTTGGGTCACAATATTGGAACTTATGGTCGCCTGTCTACAGCTTTGCGTCTGAGTTATGATATTCTCGATCTTCTGCAGTGTATCAGTAAGACGTCGGCCCATTCTAGACTCCAATATCTACAGCTTTTACCCCCTCGATCAAGGCGGCAACTCCGTTGTATCCTTTATGTCGTCAATTATTGCCAATCTAATGGATGTTTTACATGGGTAGGCAGTTATTATACACCTCCACGATCAGTCCTTCTAGATTTCCATCGATCTCAATTTGCATAGTTACTCCTAGCCCAGACGTAGTCTGATCAGTAAGTAGATTGTTGTGTGGCACGCTTTGTGGCAACTCGGCATCAAGCCATAGGTTCAATTCCTGTTCATAACATTTCCCCTTCCCTTAGGATCGTGACAATATATACAAGTCGAGCATCCAATATGCTGTTCCTCCCAATATCGGTAGTTACCAACATCAGTCCCAAGTCATTATCGAAGGTTTTTACAATCTCGAGACTAGCATAGGCCATAATAACCTTGAATTAATAATAGTCATTTCACCACTTCTAGCTTTAGTAGCTATATTGCACTTTGACTGACAGCTCAGGGCTCACTACAGTCCTCTTATTCCCCTTAAAAGTTACAATATTGGCACTCGTAGTCGCAATTGGCACTTAAAATGCGAGAATTTTCACACAGCGTATTATCGGAACTCCAAGAAGAAATTACCAAACCAATTGCACCAAAAATTATCACAGGCAAGAGGAGTAGAAAACCAACTACCAAAATTAAAGCCATATCTGAAGGACTAGCAGAAGGAAATGACCACACCAAATTGCTAACTGCCAGTCTTGCTCAAGTCACCTCTGAATTAGAAGGAATTTACACATTGGGAAGGAAAATATTGAATTCCAGTTTATTGCAAACTCTTCACTTCATCTATGGGACTTGCAAAGGTTTGAGGAGGAGTGTTGGAATTCTCGGATCACCTAGTATAAACCTTTGTATTATCTATAAGAACACTTACTACTTTGTCTATTTATTATGTGTTTCAGAGACCTTATATTTACTTGACTACATTGTATCTTACCTAGATACTTTATACCATTGCTATGTATGTAGTTACATTGTCTTGAACTATTATTACACTGTAGATGTAGTATAAGTACTGTCTACTTGGTATGTAATAAAGCAGAGCTTATCTTGTTCACTCCTATACACTGTCCTGGAGTTGTCAAACCTATACATCATTATTTTGATTGTGCCACTGATAGTAATACAAAAATAAGTTCCTACCAAGACATAAAATTACATCTACTCCTGTAGTCATATCACATCATTAAACCGGTCTAATAATTCACTGGATGGTGAACCCGGTCATCCACTTGACCCCATCATTGAGTACACAATATGAGTGCCTGTAATATTGAAGAAGGGAGAGGAGGTCGTCTCACCCGTCTCTGCAAAAATGAGACCACATCAAACTTAATGTCAGAGGACTGTTTCCACGAGAACTAGCGTAACTGGTATGCACATACCATCACCTTGCATGAACATCCTGAATTTTTGAGAATATTCAACATTGATGATTAAGTTAGGTACCAAGTATCCCCATAAACAGGGTTCCATCCCATCTCTCCAATGTGTCCATGTTGGAATTACGTACTTTACGTCTGAATGTCAACAGATATTGTCTTATCTGAAGCTCCAAGACAAGTTCCTTTTCTCTCCCACATCTACAAGTCTCTTATACATTCCCAGACCTTTGAGACTTGTATCTCTGAATTATACTTAGATACAATCTAGTTACCGACCACACCCTCCTAATGCTTCACAACGTCCATTTACAAACACTTTGTGTTGAGATGACCATACTCGGGCTATTCCCCTATTTTACTTATTGTTTGTGTTTCGGTTTTTGACACTTTATTTACTCTAGTTACCGATCGACTTTATATACCAGTACCTACAGATAGAGTAATACACAAACTCTTTGACCCCGAACTTCGACCTTTCAACAGGTTATGGGCCCCGCGCTCTAACTGCATATATCCATCTTTACTTACTTTGACACCTTCACGGAACTCTAAACCTCTGACCGAAATCTTGGACCCCTACTATCCTCACAAACCCCTATTCATCCATCCCTTCGACCTCTGCTGTCTTAACATGACTAGGATTGAATCCCCTTGACTTGGACTGGACTGGACTAGACTAGACTGGACTAATTGGACTATCGAACTAAATGGGGAAGGACAAGGAATTAACTCGATTGAAAGGGGACTCGAATTATGGGGCGTGGGAACTACGCACTCGGATCGCTGCCCGGAATGCCGGAGTTTTGGAAACTTTGACCGGGGATGACATGCAGCCGACTACCGGCCTGAACAGTAAAATTTACAAGGCTTGGAAGAATCGCCGGGATGCTGCAATGGATTTGATCGTGAAGAGGATGGAAGACAATACTTTAACTCATGTGAGGGGATTTGAAGAAGACCCAGCCGGACTTTGGAAGCACCTCGGAAACCTATATGCCGATTCGGGGGTTGGAGCGGCTTTGAGATTATCGAGGGAATTGGCTGTAGTTAGATGGAAAGGGGTTGATGATGACATGGCGGCTGTGATGGGAAGAATTCGGGACATTGCCGATGAATTGGAAAGGAACCATTCAGAACGACCGACCGACAATCAGATTATTGCATTTATGCTGAATTCTGTGGCAGGCCATGACGACTTCAAGGAGCTGATTGACAGTTACGACCGTTCGAAGGAGACAATTACTGTTGATGATGTCGAATTAGTGTTGGTGTGGAAGGCTAGGACTTTGAGGGATAATGGGCTTACTGCGTCTGAGGCAGGGGTGATTGCTATAAGTGGGATGGACTCGGCAAGTGCCATGGTGACAACCAGGGTCCAATGTTCGAATCAGAGATGTGGTCGATATGGACATACGATTGGTGAATGTTTTCAAGAGGGCGGCGGGAAGGCTGGGCAAACACCTCAGTGGTTTATTGAACTGAAGAATAGAAGAAGAGCTGAGGATGGATCTACTCCTATTGCTGGACTGACGACTGTATTCCCAATGTGATGGGGTATATGAGTATGGGGGAGTACAACTTTATACCTTTTTTTTGATTGGCTTGAAATTTTTATAGGCCCTTGTCTGTGGGGGAGTGTTGAGATGACCATCCTCGGGCTATTCCCCTATTTTACTTATTGTTTGTGTTTCGGTTTTTGACACTTTATTTACTCTAGTTACCGATCAACTTTATATACCAGTACCTACAGATAGAGTAATACATGAACTCTTTGACCCCGAACTTCGACCTTTCAACACTTTGACATACAAAACAGCTTGCATGTAAGTATGTTAATGACGTCATCTATGATTCCCACGAGTCAATGATCAAAGGCACTCTAAAATTGAATTACTTACCTCGTCCTAATCATCATATCCGTTGTGTTGAAACTGATTGTACTAGTTGCCACATCATCATAGCTGTTTCAATTAGTTATTGTCATTGGTGGTGTGGCCATTGTATAAGTATGTTAGTCATAAGTCAGCCCTTTTATTGAACACACCTATGTATGTACATACATATGTTAGTTCATGAAAAATCCCAAGCAGCTTTTACAGCTAACAATCTTGACATGATGCCAAACAACCCACGGAAACTTGCGGAAAACATGTTTACGAGGCTGGAGCTCACAAAGGAATTGTCTTTACATTACGAGGCCAGAGTTTATGGAGGTCTCATCCTTACTAAACTTGGGTTGGTCCCACATGTATTCTCCATTTGGAAATCTTATCTTATCGTTACCTCATAATTGTTCACACAGTTTATGGTCTTGTACTTGCCATGTGCAAGCAATTTCCTTTGATGCAACTTTAAGCCCGAGTCGGGCACCAATGTGATCCTGTTTGGGAGGTGTGTTTTGCCCGGTAACAGCCGATGGGCACTTGCCCATTCCACAGCTGGCCTTGTTAATTGCCACGCGCATTGCGCGTTGGTCCACTTTTCTTCATGTAACTTGTAATTTTGAGAGCAACAATAGAATTAATAGTAGTTGCATTCTTCGGTTCCGATGCCGAACTGAATATTGAAAGCTAAATTAGCATATAGGATATCTCAATCTCCCAGACCTCAGTTTGGACAACTTGAAATTTAAGGCTTGGCCAAACTGAGAGTTCAGACTGACAATACATGGTAAGAGCATACTTATGGAAACACTTTCTCAAAAGGAATGTAAGTACTCCTTACCCTCACATATTTGTTGATGCATTTGAAGCCATTCAAACTGGGTCAGTTAGGCAAACTCAGTCAATGGTGTTGCATATTTGTGAAAGTATTGGAAGAAATGTATATATTTGTAGATGATCTCAAGGAACAGTATTAAAAACTACAAGGGGCCAATAGAATGGCTTTGCTGCTCATTCATTTTCTCCTAGAATTTTTAATCTTTTTGGTCATGCACTGAGTTGGAGTCATGCATCTGGTTCATCTGGACATCATTTGTGATATTAACACCTTCAAAATGCCTGGAACTGCTGGTACTCTCAGAAACACTAACAGTCGCATCCAAAGCTGTAATGTTGTGGTTAAACCTCTGGCACCAAGATTAGTTTCTGTAGAAGCATTTGTAAGAATTCAGGTTACATACCATACTAGACATTGGTATATTGCTACTGATGATGACATTGCCTTCAACTATGCCTCGGAGATAGTTTCTTGAGTTTAATGTAGCAAGAAAACTGTTAATATATACTGATAATTTTTAGTTGGATGAAAGCATTATGGGCAAGGGCAAAGACATACTTTCACCTAAGAGATTATCAACAGTCATCATGACAACATTATCTGGACTAGTAATGATTGCAATTGTTATGCCCATTGTGACCATACTAATTTGACTTGACATGAGTTAAAATTGAATGTAGTAATGACCAAGAACCTTACGTGGCAAGAATAAAGCGATTAAATGCATAAAATATCAATCTGTTTATCAGTTTGCCCTTCCTTTTAAAACTTGAGTCTAGACTAGTGGTGATTGAGAAAATCAACTGACCTTGGCATTTCAGCACGAGATTCATGGAGGATAATGGAGAGGTATCCACAAATCAGAAGATCTACAGCAACTCTGGGGACCATCATGGGAGTAATTACAGTTTTCTATAAGGGTCAGTTTACTTCTTAATGATTTACTACTGGAAATGATGATGGAATTACCACTATTTTTTGGACTTCCAGTATTTCCCACAATTGAAACCTGTTGGTAAACAGTTTAGTCAGATGAGGAGATAAAAAAATCTAATTCCATACACTTTGATATCAAAGTCTTATTTTAATAGTTAGTTACTAGTTAGCAATGTTGAAATAACAACTGGAAAAAACCTACAAAATGCAATACCTGGGGAATAGTAGTAGGTTTACATTGTCTTAATACTAAGAAAAAAAATTACTCACCAAGCTCATAACAACTCAGTAAAATCTTGACATATATTTAGATAGACTATGTGTATGGGGAGCTTCACAATGCTTACAAAGATAGATGCAAAAATAGTTCTCCAGATGCCATTTGCCACTAGTGAAGATTGAGCTCCTGTATGCATTATTTTAATTTCATTGGATTCTTACATTGGAACGAGACTTTTGCAAAATGTCTTGTAAATTGTATTGATAAGCACCTGTTCTGGAAAAGTTAATGAAAAAACATACATTTGTATAAGAAAACATATGATATCCTATAGAAACTTTAGATATTGTATTTCTCAAAAAGAGTGAAGATACTGTACTCCCAAAAGATGTCCTGCCTAGAATAAATGAGAGTTTAATTAGTATACAAGAGGTATGAAATATTCAGCCCAATTTTACATAAAGAGACCTAAGAAAATTTTAAGCAAGGTTTCATCACTTATCAAAGTATCTACTTACCAGTATCCCTCAAGCATCAGCTCTGATTGTCCATGAGCATCAATCTATAGTAGAAGAGATCGACCAATGTGTTATATGCATTATGAACATTTAACCAACCAGATAATGATATATAGCTTTAAAGACTGTATGGATTTCTTCAACAAAGTGTCAAGTTAGAAGAGAACATCACAAACAAAAACATGATTGCACTGTTCCCAAGGACCTACACAACTTTCTCAGCATTTACAACAAGTTGTAGTGTGTTGAAAATTTACGAACCACATTCCCAAAACCTGGCTGAGATTAGCTCAACAGTTTCAGATTGAAATTGATGGGATACTTACATAAAACTTGAGATAGAGATTGTCACTTGGATACTTGAAGAAATACATGTATGTCTAACAGAGCAGTATTTCAGATGGAGAAATTGTATTGTTCTTCATGTGTACCTGGAGAGCAGATATACCATATAGAGCAGACAGAGTCCATGAAGTTATTAAAGCAGTTCCTGTGGATAGAAATGGAGACTATGTTAAATGACATTTTAGTTGATACCAAAGTAGAACTACCATAAATTTCTGCAAAGGTCTGAGGGACAGAACTAATGTTCTCAGAGACTTGGAGTGGAAGGGCCTGGGACATCATTGAGCTGGGAACCTCAAAATGAAGTGGATGGCTTTTATGATGAAAGATGGGATAGGTCTGGATGACCATTTGGGACTAGATGCTGTTTGAATCAGATAGAACCATCAGTGTGATGGAATGGAAGTGGGCCATCGCTGCATGCGGCAGGTATGAGGCCGGTAGTTTCGGTTCATCAATTTTTCTTACATAGAGAATGATACCGGCGTTTTTTTTGATTCAAACTATCTACATTCAGAGGGAGGTTGCAATGTTTGTTGGATACTTGATTGAGCAGTGTCACAAAATGCTAGCAGGTAATATTACTAGTACATCAGGAAAAACCCAGGGACGTTACTACGAGCTAAAATTCGATGCTCCATGATGCTATAGAGCGCTACATAGCATTAGAGATGAAATAGATGAAATAGGAACGTTTCGCTTAATTCTTCTATTGAAGTAATGGAACGAAAAATAGTATTAAATAGCCGAATATTTTTTCCTGATGTAGTAAAAGTATAAGGGACTGTGAGTCTTGAGAACATGATGGATTCCTAATGGAGATAACATTGGGAATGGACACCTGAGCCACAGCACGAGAGCAGTTAAGAACGAGTCCTCATAAATTCGGCCTCGTAATGTCTGACTCCTTCCATCAGGCCTTATTTTTGGTTATCAAACACTTCAGTTTTCTGCAGTGATCTTTTACACTGCCCTGAGCTGAGTTTGCCTGAAATATTCTTGATGCGGGCTGAGTGGAAGAGTAAGTAAGAGAAGCTTGAGAGGCTTGAGTTACATAACATGGATTTTATACCTAAGTACTTATATGCTATAAAGTAACTGTATCCAATGACAAAGACCGATGAGTGGCTGTAAGTGGCTATTTATCATCAAAGTTAGATCATGAACTTACAATATGACCTCAGAGAACAGTCACAGCATGCAAACAGCCGACATTTGGCCTTCTAAACAGGGATTGAACCTCATTTCGACATAGCTACAGTCACGTCTTGCAAAGGACGAGTACTTCCCTCCGAGTTATAGACTCCAGCCCCACATTGACAAATAGACATTTTTTCTTTGTGAACAAAAACATGTCGATATGGCTTAGGGGCCTTTCTCCAATATTTCACGCATACATCGGTCACGATCTTAGCCCCAGACTCAATACAGCCATCTGAATTTCAGTATCATTAGGTAGCTTCAACGCTGTCCCGGAGAAGTTGTCGAACATATACATCAGTATTTCGATTGTGCTACTGATAGTACTACAAAAATTTCCCACCAAGACATAAAATTACATCTACTGTGCAGTCATACGTATCATAAAACTGAGTCTAATGGTTTACTGATAGATTTTCTTGCCGGATAGTGAACCGGTCGTCCGTTGGTATATACACAATACGAGTGCCTGTAATTGAAGCAGGGAGGGGATGCCCGTCTCCGCGGAAATGTCAAACTTAATGCCAGAGGACTGTTTTCGCGAGAACTAGCGTATCTGACATACGCGTACCGTCCTGCACGGACATCCCGAACTGAGAATATCCAAGGCTATGTAAGTGGAGTTACCTCCATAAACAGAATTCCATTCCATCTGATCTCCATGTCGGAATTACATACTTCTGCTTGTCGACTTACCTGAAGCTCCGAGACGATTTTCTTTTCTCTCCTATATCTACAAGTCTCTTAGACAGGCCCAGACCTTTTAGACATACATCTCTGACGACTTATACTTAGGCACAATCTAGTTCCTTACCACACCCTCCTAACGCTTCACGAAGGACAAGAAACATAATTACGAACACCCATACGAAACAGCTTGCACGTATTGTAGATCAACGACGTCATCTATGACTCCACTCCGGATCCGAGTCAAAGGCACTCTAATAGTAAAATTGAACTAAGGTCTTACATACAGTTTGTACAACCATCGACGTCACCTCATCTCCGGCGTCGTGTTGAAACTGATTGTACTACGTACATCATAGCTGTTTCTGACTGTTGCCTTCCTATGTGTACCTATACTATGTATAGTCATAACTCGGCCCTCTTATTGGGTACGAACGCGTCTATGTCAGTTCCCGAAGAACCTTCCAAACGGTTCATCGCGGCTTTTAACAACTAATAATCTCCATATGATGCGGGATGTCCCAAGGAAATTATGCAAACGTGTGGAAAACATGTAACCTTGAACAGTACTAACGGAAAGTAGCGAGCTACGTTTTTCCGATCATGATGCCAAATTGAATATGTCGAAAGACAGAAGTTTAATTCGGGACCGTTCCAGACTCTAGGAGCCTAGAAAATATTAGCTTGAAAGGTCAAGCTCGATTTTCTGAGGAAACAAAGGAAGAAAGAAAACCGGGGACAATAAATCGAGCTCAACTTAGATAAGTTGGGTCTTGATTGGTCCTGAAAATGCCTCATTAATTGACTCGGTGTCTAATGAACTCGAGCTAATTACACATCGGTAGAACGCCACCAAAGACACGGAAAAGACTGTTGCAGACTTGCAGGAGCTTGCAATCGACAGCTAATTGGAGCGATCATTCAAGTCGCCGTCTAGACGTTTGTTGTCCAAAGTGACCGAGGTCCCTTTACTAAATTTGAAGTCATTGCTCCCACCTATTCAACAGCATGTCAAAAAGAAGGGAATCCCTCAGACACAGAAATCAGAAAGTTTGAGATCATTGCAAGCCATGATATTTGTACAAGTTCGTTGATCCTAACAATACATCCAAGTCGTAAATGAGTACATACTTACCATCATAAATACGAATTACACTAAAGAAAAAAAAATACACTACGTTGAGCCCAATTATCAGTGAGTACATTGCCAAGAAAAACACACCCCTCGGGTCCAACTAGCCCCAAGGTACTCCAAACTACACCTTAACCATTCCACCCGACGCCAAATCCAAATACAACATCCAAATCCCATCCCTCTGCAGCGTTGGCCTCAACCCAACAAACTTCTTCATACTCCCCAACACATCGCATCTCCTATAATCACAGCTTACCATCGCCGCTTCTCCTGCAGTCGCCCATCCTCCCTTCCAAGCCGATCCAGGCATATCCAAAGACCCTAGATCCTTCTTTTTTCTTTGAACAGAATTGAGGATTCGTCTTTCCCTCACTTCCCTCAGTCTTTCTAAATTCTTCATCGTCATCCCCGAGTCTTGATATTGTCGTATTATTCCAGGAGAAAAAGTAGCAGGCACTCTAGCAGCAACACCTTCAGTCTCAGCCACCTTTTCATAATCCAAATGCGTCAATGGTTGCGCCAAATACTTGTATATCCCCCTCAATACGTCCCCAACACTCACTTCCTCCCCTCCCTCATTCTCTATAATCAAAGGTCCCCACATGTTCTTCATCCACCACCCCAATAACGGATTATCGCTCCCAATCCGAACTTGATTGTTATTATAACCATTATGCCCCATCTCAAGCGTAGTAGCAGCATTCCCATAAACCACTGCAGGCTCGTCCAAATTCAGCCTCTCAAGTAAACAATTTTCGGTCAAAACTCTAGCTTTCTTAGCATGCTGAGTGATCTCCCATTGAAGGACGGGTAGATCCAATTGAACCGTGTTGGGTAAGAGATAAGGATGTACTTGGATAGGCCCGATGGGATGACCTAGAGGTACTTGTGGCGATACACCTGATTCCCAAAGTAAACCAGGGTCTGAGTTTGGGGTTAGAGGGGTGTTGGGGAAGCCGTGAGGAGAGGAGAATTGAGTGTTAGGGAAGCCGTGAAGAGAGGAGAGTCGACT
>ML179168.1:0-148866 GCA_004369135.1 Dendrothele bispora CBS 962.96 | reverse complement strand
AGGAGAATTGAGTGTTGGGGAAGCCGTGAAGAGAGGAGAGTCGACTCAGAGTGCATGGGGTAGATTGGGTTGAAGCCCGAGATCGGGCACGACTGCTGTGATTCCCCGGAGGGGTGAGATTGGGAGAAGAGCTCAAATTGTCGTGGCTATTATTGCCATGACATCAGAGAAAATGACGGTCTATTTTAATCAAATTAAAATCTTTATAATCCCAAAACCCTTAAAACCATTTCAGTAAGATTATGGTGGATCACTATTATCCTAACTTTATTGAAATCCTTAAAATAGTTTAGGACTCTAAAATCATTCTCATAATTATAACTGAGTTTTAAGAGTTATAATCATAAGAACAATTGAAGAGACTAGAATTATTTTAAGGATTGAAACTTGATTCTAATCAAGTTTTAAAGATTATAAGTGTAAGAAGAGTTGCAGAGGATAGAATAGTTTCAGTGATTGGAACTGAATTACAATCAAGTTTCAAAGATTTTAATATTGAGCAATAGTTGTAGAGACTAAAATGAATCTTATAATAATCCCCAAAACTTTGCTTATAACACTAGCATTTGATTATACCACACAATCAATGACACTGTCATATTCACTAGTAAATAATACAGCAATGTACCTCACGACAACAAAAAAGCAAGCAGTGAAGTACAGACCAATGTCCCCGAGCATTAGTAATCAGAGAGAAAAGAACAAATGAAACACAAAGCTAATAAAGCGCATTAAGTAAAACAGATAGCGGGATAGCGAGGACTTGAGAACATACCGTAAAGAACCCGTCATCAAACAATCTTGCGCTTCTTTTACTACGTACAGAAGCCCCCCCACAACCAGCACCCTGACGAAGAGCGCTACCGTTACGAGTCTATATACTTGCGGGAGCGAAAGAGAGCTGCGACGATGGGTGATTGATCCCTCTATTGCTCTTGCCACGGCTTGAGGTCAAAGGTGGAACAAACAGATCGACGTGCGGGTTGATGGATATAGACGTAGGGGCCAGTGATTTGATCCTCTCAGCGAGCGTCGTGTTGTCAGTTTCAAAGCTACTAGGATTAGTATGACCAAACATGGAAGAATAGGCCGTTTACCTCGTTGAGCAAAGTCTCGACGTCATGTTCCTCAATAATTATGACCGAGAGTTCCTCGAAATTGCGCTCGTACTTGACCATCTCCTCAAAAAGCCCAACCAACACGCATTGCTGTTCCTCGTTGCTGAGAATAGAGTATACGTGAGTAGTTTTGGAAAAGAAGGCTTGACTAATGACTTACTAGTCATCCAGTACCTCCACGAAATCCGTTCCCTCCGTTTCACAAAACAGATCCGCTAACGCAACGCTGACCTTAACTATGATGCGAACATCTGGCTCCATGTCAATGCCACGTTGGATCCAACAGCTGAGCTGATATAAATGCTCCGAGGCTTTGTTGTCGTTGCTGCTACAAATCAGTCATACGATGCACGCATATATGCATATATGAACGTACCTTTCTCGATCCAACGACTTACACTTGCTCAACCATTTGCAATCGACAAATACAGTTTCCTTCGTTTCTCGACGGTCGTTGTGAGATCTTGAGGCTTGTCTTGAAGCTTCTCTTGCTGTTGGACGCGATGTTGTCGTTGCTGCTACAAATCAGTCATGCAATGCGCGCATATATGCATATATGAACGTACCTTTCTCGATCCAACGACTTACACTTGCTCAACCATTTGCAATCGACAAATACTACTGAGTTTCCTTCGTTTCCCAATGGTCGTTGTGAGATCTTGAGGCTCGTCTTGAAGCTTCTCTTGCTGTTGGACACGATGTTGATTACGTGTCTCGGTTACGAGGCTGTCCGATGTTGGAGGGGTGGGGACTCGAGCCGAGGTGAAGGGACCACGACCACGCGAAGCTCCCCCAAGAGCACCATGACCACCGCCTCGAGAAGCGTTGCCCATGGAACGACTGCGAGTGGTTCCTCGGGGCATAGGGAGATGGTGGTCGAAAGGGAAGAGGGACACAATCACGTGGTTATTCCGCACGCGAATTGACGCGTGACGTGGCCTAACAAAACATTACGCTCCAAGCGTAAGTTCTTCCTTCACCAAGAAGGAGAGCGTTTTCTCTTGCCAATAGAGAAGGAAAGAAAAAGAATAAAATGAAGATCTTTAAATAAACGAAGAAATCCGAGTGTAGTCCGAGTGGAAAAGGAGAGACAATGCCAAAACGAGACAAGGAAGGAAAAAACAGACCTCGTATTCCTTGTCCTCTTATACCCATCGCTCTTCGGATTCAACATGAAACTAAACACGCTCGCCGCTGGGTTTTTGTGGAGAAAAAGACTCGTCGGTTGGTGAGGAAGAAACAGTTGGAAGGCCATGGGTAGAGACGAAGGAAGAGGAAGCGGGGGAAGTGGCTGATGAGGGAGATTTGGAATACTTGAGAGCCGAAGTGGTGGTAGAAATGTATCTTCCAGCTCCAAAGGCACGACAGAGGAGTAGGCATTATGGCGAGGGAGTGTGCTTCTAGGTCGTATGGTCGCGAGAGAATACCAGAAGCTAGAAAGAGTATTTTGGTGCATTTTACGGTGATAGTTTGTTACGAGGGTCTTGCTGAATCCTTCATTGCCTGCTCTACACATTTTACGCCAACTTATAATGAGTTTGAAAGCAGAAGTTCTATTGAGAAGTAAAGATACTCACATGTCGGTGTATCTTCCGAGACCGAGTGCAAGACCACCAGAAAGGTTTGCACTTCCAACGATGTTCTTTGGTTGGTCAGAGTGGATGGTAGCACGATGATCGAGTAAATGAAGATATTGCTGAGTAGAGGAAGTCCTTTGGGTCCTGTTGAGAGTTTCCGCCATGGGCTTCGACGGTAGGAGACAAGAGCATATGACGCAGGTCCAATAAGAGCAAGAACAACATAGTCCCATTCACTATTTTTGTCAAATGAGGGAGCGTTCGGATCCGTGAACGAGTTGAAAAAGTGAATCTTGGGTCGGACAATAAAAGTATACCGAGAGGAGGAGGACGAGGGAGCGAATGGTTAACAGCGGCGAGATATCGATCTGCTTGACAGAAACTAGCTGTTCCTTGGTGAAATCCGCAGTGATTCTATCCCTTGGCGTAGGACTAATGTTGGTGCCATTGGTGTTGTCGACTCAAATGAGATCATATTAGCAAGCTAAAGAGTATATAGGCAAAGGAGAACCGAGTCCGTTGTTGTTGGGTTTACTGAAGAGGATCTGTGCGATAGCGAGAAAGACACCGTAAGCTATTGGTAAAAAAAAACATCGAAGGTTATTTAGAGCTGAAAACAATCCAAGTAGGTCGAGACGTTGAGGTGGTAATGGTGGTGCTTAAACAAAGATTAAACGGTCACTGCGTGAATATGAATATGTGTTCATCTCTGAGTCTCAGTGTGAGCACAAGCGCTAGTCTTTCGCTGAGCGCTCCCACCATGTAACATGTTTAATACTGTCCCCGCTCCTTGTGGTCATTAAAGGTTTTATCAGGTTATTTTTACTGTTCCTCTACTACAGTGTTTTTCCATGGCCTTTTCTTTGTCTATCTCACTATGATAATGTATCATAGTACCAATA
Organism: Dendrothele bispora CBS 962.96; assembly: GCA_004369135.1. Taxonomy (NCBI): domain Eukaryota; kingdom Fungi; phylum Basidiomycota; class Agaricomycetes; order Agaricales; genus Dendrothele; species Dendrothele bispora. The sequence continues at coordinate 145,269 of ML179168.1, read as the reverse complement.
TTTTTACAAGTACTTACAGCATGTACAACTGTAATACCCCACACCTCTTTGGTTGGAAGGTCTACTGTGCGTCTGCCTCCGAACCTTAGGTTCCCTGCCGCTAGTTGCAGAGCTGCGTAATCTACCTATCTACCTCTCATCTTCCAGTACTCCACTCTCGTCCATATCTTCATTTGCTTTCAAATGGTAAAACTAAAGTTCAATACATACTATGTTGGACAGCTCATCTATTGAAGTAGGATTTTACACCGTAGAACCGTAAGTTTTTTTTTGACTCCAAAGTCTTTTTCACAGTCTGAAAAGTCCCATTTTGCTTTAGACTTGTCCCTCTTGAAGTGGACACTGGTGATCTAGTCCTAGGGACCATCACTTTTGGCTGGTTTATGAATATCCTCTTATATATCACCAATGGCCAGGGATCTGTATTGTGCACTTGTGCTGATGCTGACATTTTCTGATGAAAGTTTGGCTTCTACTTCTTCGTTGTAGTCAATGTGTACCAAGAGACCCCGAGAATGAGTAGAAAATTCAATGCATACATCATCATCATGATTTGGCTGGCGTCGCACATGTTAATCTTTTCTATCTCACCATCATTTTACTTAGCCCTTTGATTACATGCAGAGATATGGCATTCGCAGTAATAACTTGGGGTTACTTGTAAGTCTTTTATTTAATACCTGGCTAAACTGAAGTCATAACAGATACAAGAAGTTTCCACCTGGATCGGCTGTGTTCGAACTTCAGTGAAACCATCACATGTTGGATTATTCAGGTATGTTAGATTCTGGGCCTCTCTTCTTGAAATGCAAGCCCCGCCTATGTGGCTCAATGTCTACAAGTTCAATGTCTCATGTTGATCGTTGCCAACCAGGCCTGTCTGCTTTATTCTGAACCCAAAGCTCAAGTTAAGTCATCATGCATTCATATGTTTTCATTGTTGATTCAAACCCATCAACAATTCAGACTCAAATTTGCAACAGCTGCTGTGGTGTCTTTCATCTCAATCAGTCATCTGAATTCCTGTGCAACTCCGGATCAATCATCATTTCATAGCAGTATGTACTAATATATCCATCTTGGAACTGGCTTTTTGTCTTACTCCTATCATCTGTGTTATCTGAACCACTGGTTGGACAAGTTTGAGAAATGTGTGTATCATCTCAGTGAGTAAATGGAACTCATGTCAGACTCTATATTTATACTTAGAAATGAAGAGGGTGATTGAGCCTGAGGTGAAAACAAATCAAAATTGGGGAGAAGGGAGGATGATTTAACCTTGGTCCTGAGGATGGGGAAGTAGATGACATCAATCAAGTGTGGGGTAGGGGCATTAGGTTATGGAGACTTATGATCATTTTGTCAATACTAGTATACTAGCTGGGACTAAGCCACATATTATAACTTGATTTGATTCCGAAAATGATTATTGGGGTTGGTTGCTAGAATTATTATGGTATTTAAATAGATGCCCTGTGTTATGATTAGCCCACATTATTATAATCTAATTCTACTCACTGAAATGGTTTCATTCTAATTATAATATGGGGAATAGTTACAAGAATTTTAATCATATTATAATTGGGGTAAAATGAGGTGGCTGGATTCTAACTTGATTGAAATATTGCAGTGGATTATAATCATCAAAATGGGGTTAAAATGGAGCGTCATTTTCTCTGATGGATCACCAGCATTATTTGCTCGAGTTCCAAGTGTGCTGGTGCTGTTCCTGTTACTGTAATTACTACCCATATTACCGTCAATTCTAGCACCATTTCGACTTGTCGTACTAGTCGTACTTCCACTACGTTGACCACCACTTCCATGTCTACTTGAACTGCCACTACCACTACTTCTTCCATTTCCACTCGGCGGTGACGGGGGAGGCGTAGGCAGCGCCATACCTCGCCCTTCCCCTTCCCCTTGACTTTTTACGGAGCTTGAGCGAGAGGGGTTAAGGAGACTGGAGAAAAGACTGGTTCGAGGTGAACTTTTTACGGAGTTTGAGCGAGAGGGGTTAAGGAGAGTGGAGGAAAGACTGGTTCGAGGTGAACTTTTTACGGAGTTTGAGCAAGAGGGGTTAAGGAGAGTGGAGGAAAGACTGGTTCGAGGTGAAGTGGTGTGGTACCCTGTGTCTGGGGAATGGCTTTGGCTTTCGGTCGTTGACGAAGGAGGGTGGTTTTGATTTGGATTTTGAGAGGGAAAGGGAGGAATTGGGTTGGGATCATAGTTCGCCAGTTGATTCTGTGTAGTGGGTTGTTGTTGTTGTTGTAGACTGATTTGGGATGGAAGATTCAAGTTGGGATTTGAAAGAGTGGTGTTGAAGTTTGTTCGAGAGTAGTATGCGTAAAAGACTGAAAAGAGAGAGATAGTTATCAGCATAAGCACTAGAAGATATGATTCTTAAAGTAGATTATTGCATGTACTTACAATCAGAAACGGTACTATCATGTGACAAAGACTCTTCCAAAAAGGATTCCACACCGGGTGGCACTGCATAATCAAAGCCGAACGGTCAGTCATTCTCAGCTATTTGATGTAAGGGGAGCTTCCTAAAAAAACAAACCTGGAGAGCCACGGTATTCTCGATCCCCGTAAGATGATAAAACTCGACGAGCAGCATCAAGTATCGAATACTGTTGGGCTTCTACGTCTGAGGACAAAAATGATTGATTCAGCGGTTTCAGGGTGATATTAGTTTTATGTGTGGCATTTACGAACCTGGTACATCGTTGATCCGATATGCAAGTACAATGGTGAGCACGACGAGGGTTTGAGAATAGTTGTTATTTGCGTACAAGACGCGTCGTTCTATGATTCAAATACAGGCGTTTAACAGACCCGAAAAGACGAAGAGAAAAAGGGGTAAGAAAACTCTCACCTCTGTTGAGACTATCTGCTCCTTCACTAGAAGTAGACCATTGATCGGAGTACGTTCTGAAATGTTGTACAACGTCCTGCGTTGACATGTTGGAATACTGATCTAGACATTGTTGACTCATCCCCGAAGCTATCTGTAGCGGCCGAGTTCTGAGATGCTGTTGAGATTGAGGATTCGTTCCTGTCGAAGGTCGTCTAAGGTGATTAAAAAAAGGCATAGTGTACGAGACAGTGGGAGTAGCGTAGATTTCTGTTGAATTGGGTAGAGGCAGCCAAACCAGTGGCGGCGGGAGAGATGATAAGCATGGCGAGGTACTGATTCTCTTTTATGAACAATCCTTGAGACAAGCTGCTCGAAAAAGAACAGTGGGAGAAGCAAGCAGAACAAGACAATAGCATTTAAGAAAACAAAGGCAGTTGAATGAGGTGAAAAGCATCATGATGGCGAGGTACTGATTCTCTTCTATGATGAACAATCCTTGAGAAAGGCTGCTCGCAAAAGAACAGTGGGAGAAGCAAGCAGAACAAGACAATAACGCTATTAAGGAAACTAAAAGGTGTTTGAGACCCGTCTTCTTGTTACGTGGCACTTCAAGTGGGCGTCTGAACGAACTTTAACAGAGAACTTTAACACTTTCAGACGGAAATAAGTCGACAGTCACATGTTCGCCGGGTGTGATTAGACGCTTTGCCACTCTCCAACGATGTCCTCTACCCCTCAACAACGCGTCCTATTGTCTTTAAGGATATCAAAATTGAAGAAATCCCTGCTGGAAGACACAAAATGGAGCTTTTCAGTGATATCGTACCAAAGTAAGTATGTTTTTATCAAGGATTAACAATTGAATCCTTAAGAAAGGCCGCTCGCAAAAGAGCAGCGGGAGAAGCAAGCAGAACAAGACAGTAACGCTATTATTAAGGAGACAAAGATGGTTAAAATGAGAGGTGAAAAGCATCATGATGACGAGGTACTGACTTGAGAAAGCGGCAAAGCCACATCATTTAGTAATCCCGCAGCGGATCCTCCACAGAAAGGCAGGCTGCTCGCAAAAGAGAAGCAAGCAGAACAAGACAATAACGCTATTAAGGAAACAAAGGCAGTTGAAATCCGTCTTCTTGTTACGTGGTACTTCAAGTGGGCGTCTGAACAAACTTTAAGTTTAACACTTTCAGACGGAGTTCACGGAAATAAGTCGACAGTCACGTGTTCGGGTGTGATTACGCTTTCAACTTTGCCACTCTCCATCTACGACCAACGATGTCTTCGAACCCCTCAACAACGCGTCCTATTGTCTTTATAGACATCAACATCGGCAAAAACCCTGCTGGAAGACCCAAAATGGAGCTTTTCAGTGATATCGTACCAAAGTATGTTTTTAGAGTTTTCCGCTTTCTTAAAAAACGATAAATCGATTCATTCTTTCTCTTTTCTCTATCTTTTCGATTCATTTTGCTTCAAATTTCAATATCTCTAATGTCTGGGTCGACTTGGTCGGAATTCGCGGGCGATATAAGACGGCAGAAAACTTCAGACAACTATGTACAGGTGAGGCCTATACAAGACCATGTCGAGACGTCATGCCAGTGGATATTAGATACTCATGTCGAAGATAAACTCTCGTCCTTAAGGATACAAGAACGCAACTTTTCATCGGTATGCGCAATCTCTAAATTTATCTTTACGTTCCCAAGTACAGCTCCACTAATGACCACTTTATCAGCTTGACAGAGTGTATGTTGATTCATTTCACCTCGCTCTCCTGAGCCATGTCCCCCATGTTATTTTCCCCCGAAACGCCCCAGTATACTCAACTTACATACTCGCCTACCCTTCTCTCCTTTCCATCGACTTCCCCGCTCTCTAATTTTTCGATGACACCCACGATACCTAGGTGGCGATTTCCTCAAAGGAGACGGAACAGGCTCATTTTCGATATACGGCGACAAGTTCCCTGTACGTATTCTCCCTCAAAACGGCTTTCGAAGGGAATACCGTACCAACAACAATGCTTTTATTCTTCGCACCCTAATTGAGAACTCACGATCTCGAGGCGAAACCTTATACGTCGCTTTTGTGGACATATCCAACGCATTTCCATCAACGAATCAAAATGCTCTATGGAACCGTCTGGAAGACCTGGGCCTGACTGGCAGATATTACGACTAGCTTCGGTCTATCTACGGCCGCATGAAATACATCCTCACTCGGGACGGTGCCCTGTCAAAGGAGTTTGAGGCTGGTTCTGGGGTCCCGATGGGAGACCCTGCTTCCCCAAGGCTATGGAACCTCTACTTGTCATCCTTTGGCCTCGCGAACCTCCTTGGAACACCATGTCGGAAATTTCCGAATGTGCTGATAAGCGCCCCAATTTTATCAGCGGGTTGTAAGCGGCTTATCAGCGCTGGTTCCATAGCGCCGGCAACACTTGAAAAATTCCCACGATTTAAATCCAGATCGCCCAATCGTTTCCCGACCCCTTTGAAGTTATTTACTAACTGTAACTACATAACTGTTTTTTGGGGATTAAATGCAGATTTAATGCAGTATAAAAACACCCTTCTTGGTCCCGTAAGTTGAGGCTGCATCCGCCGCTGATGAGCACTGTTAAGCGCCTTTCCTTACTGACCAGCGCTTATAAACCCTGTTTCGTTGATGACGCTTATCGGCGCTGAAGTTATTACGGCCTCCTGGGAATTTCCGACACAATATCTCATCTCGAGCACGCAGACGACATGGTGATCATATCACGTACTGCTGCTGGCTTGCAACGACACATCAAACAACTAGAAACTTGGTGTTACGATAATTTCTTGTCCCTCAGCCCGACGAAATCTGAGGTTATGATCTTCGGCAACCTCGGACCCAACTCTCTCCCAAAGCTCTCCATCAATGGCGCATGCTTGAGTATTGTCGAAAGGTTTAAATACATTTACGTTGACTCACAAAGATATCTTTTAACGACTTGTACTCTGCGAAAGCCCGATCGGCTCGCACTTCGGGCCAACTTGTCCTCGGAACTGAAAGGGTTGTGGGACAAGGGAGTAGTATGTATAGTCATAACTCGGCCCTCTTATTGGGTACGAACACGTCTATGTCAGTTCCCGAAGAACCTTCCAAACGGTTCATCGCAACTTTTAACAACCAACAATCTCGATATGATACACTGGCAGGATATCTCAAGAAAGTTATGCAAACGTGTGGAAAACATGTAATCCTGAACAGTACTAATGGAAAGTAGCGAGCTGCGTCTTTCCGATCTTGATACCAAATTGAATATGTCAAATGGCAGAAGTTTAATACAGAACCGTTCCAGACTCCTAGGAGCCTAGAGAATACTAGCTTGAAAGGTCAAGCTTCAAGCTCGATTACGAGGCCGACCAAAGGGAGGACTCGTCCTTACTCGATCCCTGGTGCTCAGTTGATCGGGGTTAGTTCCATTAGGCATATCACACATCTTTCTTACGGCTTAGTACCTGCCACACGCAGCGATGACCTGCTTCTTTGATTTTCTCAGGAAACAAAGAGATGAAAGAAAACCTGGGACAATAAACGAGCTCAATTTAGATAAGTTGGGTCTTGATTGGTCCTGAAAATGCCTCATTAATTGACTTGGTGTCTAATGAACTTGAGCTAATTACACATCGGAAGAGTGCCACCAAGGGTGTGACCAAGGAGATGGAAAAAGACTGTTGCAGACTTACAGAAACTTCCAATCGACAGCTGAGTGGAGCGATCATTATATACCCGCAAGTCGCCCTCTAGTAGACGTCTGTTCTCCAAATAGGCCTGTAACTAGGTCCTTCTAATTGATTGATAAAGTTTGACACGAGCGGAATTGAAGGGCCTACTAAGTCACAGGCCTAGTATTGTCCAAAGCGACCGAGCCGGGTTCTTTTACTAGATTTGAAATCATTGCTCTATTCAACAAAATGTCAAAGAGAAGGAAGGGAACCCTCAGACACAGAAGCTGGAGAGTTTGAGATCATTCCAAGCCATGATATTCGCACAAGTTCTCACAAGCCATCTCCAAGTCATATATGAGTATCGTATACCCTCGTAAATGCAAATGCGAATCACACTAAAGAAACAAATACATTACGCTGAGCCCAATTACCAGTAAGCACACTTGCCAAAAAAGAACACATCCCCCGGGCCCAACTAGCCCCAAAGTACTCCGACTACACATTAACCATCCAGCGCCAACCCCAAATACAGCATCCAAGTCCCATCATCCTGCACCATTGATCTCAACCCAGCAAACTTCTTCATACTCAACAACACATCGCTTCTCCTATAATCACCACTTACCATCACCACTTCTCCCGCATTCGGTACTCCTCCCGGGAACGTTTCCCTACCCCTCGTCCATCCTCCCTTCCAATCCGATCCAGTTATATCCAAAGACCCTAAATCCTTCATTCGCCTTTGGCTAGAATTGAAGATTCGTACTTGATTAGCTGTCCTCAGACTTTCTAAATTGTTCCCCACCCGTTCATAATCCGAAACCGTCAATGGTTTCGCCAAATACTTGTATATCCCCTCCAATACATCCCCAACGCTCACTTCCTTCCCCCTCTCATTCTCTATAATCAAAGGTTCCCATACGTTCCTCATCCACCACCCCAATCTCGGATCATCGCTCCCAATCCTAACTTTATAGATCTTTTTTTTATTATTATGCCCCATCTCAAGCGTACTAGTAGCAGCATTCCCATAAACCACCGCAGGCTCCTTCAAATTTAAACGTTCCCTGGTCAAAAGTCTGGCTTTCTTAGTACACTGAGTGATATCCCATTGAAGGACGGGTGAATCCAATTGAACCTTCCTGGGCGAGAGATGATGATGTACTTGGAGAGCGAAAGGATCGAAAGATGCTTGATTATATGCGGACGACGTCGAGCATGTTGATTGAGCAGGTTGGGTAGGTTGTATGGATTGCGTGGCTGAACGATGACATTGTCGTCCACCGTTAGTACTGGAGGTAAAACTGAAACTAGAGTTCGAAGGGTTATCACAACCAGAGCGAGGACCGGAACTACCGAGGCTCGTATCAGGTTGTTGTTGGTGGTTCTGATTCCGATTCCGATTCCGACATTGGGGAACGCCGGGATTAGGATTAGGATTGGGATTAGGGTTCGGTACGTTTCCTTGAGGAACATTACCTCCTCTTCCTCTTCGTGGACTATTGGAGTTCGAATGAGGAGGAGCTAAAAACTGACCGGCGTCGCTTGTATGGGAACCGTTGTGGTCATTACCAGCGCCTCCTCCTCCTGGTGGTGGTGGTGGTGGTCTAGTACCCCCGATTCTGGGTCGCGCAGTATCATTACCACAAGAAGATCCACGACTGTTGTGATTGCCTGCAGAGATCGAATTTGGAGGAGAGATCGAATTATCGTGGCTACTATTGCCATCACTAGCGTTATTTGTTCGACCACGGCTCCTATTCCCTCCCAAATTCGTCGTAGTCGTACTTCCACTACCTCGACTACCTGTTCCATGTCTACTGGAACTACCACTACCACTACCTCTTCCATTTCTGCCCGGCGGTGACGGAGGCGCCATACCTTGCCCTGGTCCTTGACCTAGACTAAGTTGTACTAAGTTTGAGCGAGGGGAGTTGAGGAGAGTGGGGGAACGACTAGTTTGAGGTGAAAGACTGTGGGACCCTGTGTTTGAGGAGTGGGTTTGGCTTTTGGTCGTTGATGAAGGAGAGTGGTTTTGGTTTTGATTTTGATCTTGATCTTGATTAAAGACTGAAAAGAGAGAGATAGTTATCAGTATGAGAGTTAGAAGATAATAGATCATTGCATGTACTTACATCCAGAAACGGTTTCAGCATGCGACAAAAACTCTTCCGTAAAGGATTCCACACTGGGCGGCGCTGCATAGTCAAAGTCGGATGTTGAGTCATTCTCAGCTGTCTAAAGTAAAGGATAGAGCTTCCTAAACACAGACCTAGAAAACCACGGTATTCCGGACCCCAATAAGACGATAGGACTCGACGAGCGGCGTCGAGTATGCTTGGATGGGCTTCTACGTATAAGGACAACAATGATCAATTCAGCGGTTTCAGGTGATATCAGTTTTATGTGGCGTTTGCGAACCTGGTACACCGTTAACCCGACATGCGAGTACGATGGCGAGAATGACGAGGTTTTGAGAACAGTCGTTCTTTGCGTCCAAGACGCGTCGTTCTACGATTTGAGCACAGGCGTTTAACAGACCCCGAAAGAACGAAGAGAAAAAGGGGAAAAAACTCTCACCTTTGTTAAGACTATCCGCTCCCTCGATGACAGTAAACCACTGGTCGAGATAGGTTTTAAATTGTTGTGCAACGTCCTTCGTTGAGGTGTTGGAATATTGATCTAGATATTTCTGACTCGTACACGAAGGTATCCGTAGCGGCCAAAGCTTCCTGAGATGCTGCTGAGATCGAGGATGAGTTCCTGTCGAAAGTCGTTTACGGTCATCAGGGCAAGACATAGTGTACGAGACGGTGAGAGTAGCGTAGATTTCTGTTGGATTGGGTAGAGGCAGCCAAACCGGTGGTGACGGGAGAGGAGGTACTGGTTCTCTTTTATGAACAATCCTTGAGGCAGACTTTTCTTTCTTTTATGAAAAATCCTTGAGGCAAACTTTTCTTTTACGAACAACTTTCCTTGAGGCAGGCTTCTTTATGAACAATCCTTGAGGCAAGCTTCTCTTTTTTTTATGAGCAATCCTTGAGGCAGGCTTTTCGTAAAAGAAAAGTGGGAGAAGCAAGGGTATGCGGAAAAATCCTGGATATCACATAGGGTCCCTCGGAGGAAAAATGCGAGGTACCCGTCTACCCCTATTTATGGCCCCTTTTGGGTCTTGTTTGGAACTTTGTCAATGTGATCAGCAGTGCTTGATATACAAGCTCACCTCATTCGAAAGGCCTCATTTCTGCCACGCGCAGCGATTGCCCATATCTTTCATTTTAGGTGCCAAAGGCAATTGAATGAGAGATGAAAAGCATCGTGATGGCGAGGTACTGATTCTCTTCTATGAACAATCTTTGAGAAAGGCTGCTCGCAAAAGAACAGTGGGGGAAGCAAGCAGAGCAAAACAATGACGCTATAAGGAAACGAAGGCAGTTGAGACCCGTCTTCTTGTTGCGTAGCACAAGTGGGCGTCTGAACGAACTTTAACTTTGACACTTTAGATGGTCATGGCGCTTGGACTGACGCTGGTACGGAAGTGTTTTCGGAAGAACCGTTTGAAGGAGATGGGTTTTCGCAGGGAGGACATTCGGGTGCTCATGTCTGAGACTGAAAGCCTCTTCGTCTTGAAAATCAACTGACCTGTTCTTGCACCTTTTTCCCAGGATTTCATTAAGAAGTTCAACAACAGACCCTTCAACGCTGTCCCTGAAACATTCGCAATAACCCGGTAACGGAAGACCCAAACCTCGAGCAAGGCTTTTATATTACTGTCCAAAGTACGGTGGAAAGCAACTTCAAGAAATCCAAATTGAACAAGTGTCAACGCTCGTCCCCTGAATGATGATGCTAGCGAACAGTGCTCGACCTTTTTCCCCCGGGAAAGTGGTTGATTCTACAGGGAAAACGTGGTGTCTTTGATGATGTTGGTTGGAAGGTTTGACCCTCGAACGTAATTGTTTCTTGTGGTACCTCAGTACTCCTTTGTACTTTTTTTAACTTTTTAAAAAACATCGTGTTTGATTATACGTTCGTCAATCCGCAAAAGTTCCCGACCATACTCCAAGAGGCCTTTATAAATGGGACGAATACCGTAGTCGTATCGTGTCGAATGGCAGCTTGGATTGAGGTACATTGAAGGTGGATATTGTAGCTCTCGGACTAAACTGTTATGTCACCGACTAGTATCGAGTTGTTTCTTTACAGGAGATACTGCGTGGCAGTGCGTGAAAGTCGTACAAGGAGAAAACAGTATCCCTGGATTGTGAAAGAATATTCGAATGAGTAGTTTCTATTCTGCGGCCTAAGAACTGTAACAAACAAGTCCCCACCCTTGGGTGTACAAGTACAAGAGGAAGGTCGTAATTGTGCCACCAGTGCTTATAGCGTTTGCCTGCCGCGGCAAAAGTCACATGAGAACGTTACTTATTACCATCGACTACTTCGACAATCCACCATCATGCATCATCTTCGGCCCTTTCTACAAATCCTCCTTTTTCATTGACATCGTTGCCAAATAATGGTATGTAACTTTGATATTCACAATGAGGGACTCAGGCTGAAGCAGTGAAGCCTTGGAACGGATGGTCAAAACTCTTCTACCCAGTTTTTTCGATTTCCATCGACCAACGTTGTTCGGATGACGGGTCTGAAAATCAAGCGTCGTGTGTGCCAGCTTGCCTTATGACCAGCTTCATTCTTGACTTATCAAAAATGTAATTTCAGAGTTTCAATGAACGGTATTTAACTACTAGTACTACCAAGCGCTTTCGGCGTTTCTCTCGAGCTCACGGACCGGGAACATGCACTCAGAAGCATTCTGGCGTAATTTACTGTCATCGTCCTTCGTCGTGTTGCTGGTAGGCGCCAGCTCTGTCACAGCGGAACAATTTAACCCTCTCCACCATTCTGGACCTGCTTCTCCATACTTTGCTGCTCCACCTCTTGCTGGTGTACCTTCCACCGTTCCAGACGGATGTGTAGTTGACCAGGCGGCTTGGTTACTTCGGCATGGCTCGTGCGTCTCGCGTCGTTCTTTCCTCAACCGTATTCTAATACATCTTCGTTGTCATATGTGACTCATTGCAGGCGATACCTATTACCCGGAACCAGGCTCTTTCACCGGTTGGGAGACTCTTTTTGCCAAGTTCCAAAACGCTACCTACACAACTCGAGGTCCTTTGAGCTTCATTCCTTTTTGGACGTTGCCTATTGATGACAAGCCTCGTGAACCGCTGTTTCTGTCGTACTGGGGCGGGAGAAGCCTTCGCGCTGGGCGTCAAGTTGAGGAAACGATATGGTTTTACGAAAGGCGGCGAAAATATCACTGTTTGGTACGCCCTTCCATATTCTATACCTACTTACCTTTTCTTCTCTTCTTTCATTCTTAAAGAAATTTTGCTTACAGGTCCGCCGGCCAACAACGTGTAGTTGACACCGCGACCTACTTCACTCGTGGCTACCTCTCGGCAGGGAACTACCTTACTACTCCTTCTCTCAATCGCGGGACTCCACCACCAACACCACTTTCGCTGACTCCCTTACACCGTCCTCTTCCTGCCCTGCTTATGGTATATTCAGTGGAAACGGCTCGTCGACGTCCGACTCGTTCCGTTCGACATTTAGACAAGGCATCGCGGACCGGCTAAATCAGATCTTGAATGGGTTGGTTCTGGATCCGACGGATACTGTCCCGCTTACGATGGTCAATGGAAACGGTTCATCAACATCGAACGCCTTTCTCGACGTTTAATCGAGAAGTGGTGGACTGGCCTAATTGTTCTTGGACGAAATGATTCTGAATACGATGGGTACAGGAGTCATGCGAGATCTCTGCGGGTTTGCGTTTGAGGGATCACAGGTTTCGTGATCTTTTTACTGGTGCGTCGGCATTGGTTTTGGTAAAAAAGAATGACTATTGACCACGACCATAGAAATTGAATGGTTGGATTACGAACACCCGAATTTCCATTACTATTACTAGGGATCCCGTCTAGGAAATCCTTCTCCCGCTACTGTTTGGGTATTCTTATTCAAAGGCCGTTACGGACCTTCAAAGTCAGACCCAGGAATTTGGTTCAGAATGAGACCTTAGTACCTCCTCCAGAATCCACCATGCGTCTTCTTTTCATTCTATTCTGCGCCTAACACACGGTGTCTTTTCTAAACCAGCACGACAACGTTCCACATCTCACCCCCTACTCTCGGACTACGAAATTTTCTCTTAGGCCTCCTTCTCTCCCTATTACCTACTATCTCACTTGCCATGTTCATTCGTTATTTCTACCCCTTCCTCTTTCCTCGCGACCGAACGTATGTCTTGTGTCCATTTGGTGGACCCTCCTCCGCGCAAGCTATAACTCAAGGGATGTTTCACCAACCCAACGTTTTCTATGGGACTGTTGTCGACGCGAACGTGACTGACCTCCATAAACAGGATTCCATTCCATCTCTCCATGTTGGAATTACACACTTCTGCATGTCGACTTACCTGAAGCTCCGAGACGAATTTCTTTTCTCTCTCACTATTGTGCCTAAGTATAAGTCATCAGAGATGTATGTCTAAAAGGTCTGGGCTTGTCTAAGAGACTTGTAGTAGTTCCTGACCACACCATCCTAACGCTTCACGAAGGACAAGAACACCTATACGAAACATTGTAGATCAACGACGTCACATATGACTCACTCCGAGTCAAAGGCACTCTAAAATTGAACTAAGGTTTGTACAACCTCTAATCATCTCCGGCGTGTGTTGAAATTGATTGTACTACGTACTTAGTTGCCGCATCGTCATAGCTGTTTCAATGATTGTTGCCATCATATGTGTACCTATACTATGTATAGTCATAACTCGGCCCTCTTATTAGGTACGAACACGTCTATGTCAGTTCCCGAAGAACCTTCCAAACGGTTCATCGCGACCTTTAACAACCAACAATCTCGATATGATACGGGATATCCCAAGGAAGTTATGCAAACGTGTGGAAAACATGTAATCTTGAACAGTACTAACGGAAAGTAGCTGCGTTTGTCCGATCATGATGCCAAATTGAATATGTCGAAAAACAGAAGTTTAATACGGAACCGTTCCAGACTCTACATCATAAATGCGAATCACACTAGAGAAAAATACACTACGCCGAGCCCAATTACCAGAAAGGAGCCAAAAAAAAGAACACATCCCGGGCCCAACTAGCCCCAAGGTACTCCAACTACACCTTAACTACCCGACGCTAACCTCAAATACAACATCCAAGTCCCATCATCCAGCTGCACCGATGATCTCAACCCAGCAAACTTCTTCTGACTCCCCAACACATCGCTTCTCCTATAATCACAACTTACCATCCCCACTTCTCCTGCATTCACCCATCCTCCCCTCCAAACAGATCCACGGCCAGGTATATCCAAAGAGCCTGAATCCCTCATTTGTCTTTGAATAGACTCAGAATTGTAGATTCGTCTTTGACTAGCTATCCTCAGTCTTTCATTGTTCCCCATCATCCCCAAGTCTTGATGTTGTCGTATTGTTCCAGGAGAATAACAGGCATTCTAGCAGCAACGCCTTCACTCTCAACCAACTTTTCATAATCCCAAAGCGTCAATGGTTCCGCCAAATACCTGTATATCCCCTGCAATACATCCCAAACGCTCACTTCCTCCCCTCTCTCTTTCTCTATAATCAAAGGTTCCCACACGTTCCTCATCCACCACCCCAATGTCGGATCATCGCTCCCAATCCAAACTTTATTATAACCATTATACCCCATCTCATAAACCACCGCAGGCTCAGCTCTCAAATCCAAACGTTCCCTGGTCAAAACTCTAGGTTCCTGAGTGATATCCCATTGAAATTCGGGTAAATTCGATTGAACCCTCACGTTGGGTAAGAGATGACGATGTACTGGGATATAGGGAGCGAAAGGATCGAGAGATGCTTGATTATATGCGGACGATGTTGGTTGAGCAGGTTGGGTAGGATGTGTGGATTGCGTGAATTGTGGATTGGGATTGAGATTGGGAGGAGGAGCAGGATTAGAATGAGGTCTACCGGTATCAGGTTGTTGTTGGTGGTTCCGATTCCGATTCCGATTCCGACCTTGGGGAATGCCGGGATTAGGATTGGGATTGGGGTTCGGTGCATTTTCTTGAGGAACATTACTATCTCCTCTTCCTCCTCGTGAACTATTGGAGTTCGGATGAGGAGGAGTCAAAAGCTGACCGGCGTCGCTTGTATGGGAACCGCTGTGGCTATTACTATCGCCTCCTCCTGGTGATGGTGGTATAGTACCCCCGACTCTAGGCCGCGTTATACCATTACCACTACTGGCAGAAGATCCACGACTGTTGTGATTGCCTGCAGGGATGAAATTTGGAGGAGAGGCCGAATTGTTGTGGCTACTATTGCCATTGATTATAAAAACTCGACCACGGTTCCCATTTCCTCCCAAATTCATCGTAATCGTACTCCCACTACCTTGACCACCACTTCCATGTGTACTTGAACGACCACGTCTTGCATTTCCACCCAGCGGTGAGTCAGAAGGCGTAGGCAGACCAAACGGCGCCATGCCTTGCCTTTGTTGGTCTTGTGTAGTGGGTTGTTGTCGTTGTTGCAGATTGATTTGGGATAGGTGATTAAAGTAGTAAAAGACTGAAAAGAGAGAAATAGTTATCAGTAAGAGCTAGAAAATAATTAACGAAGTAGATTATTGCATGTACTCACATTCAGAAATGGCCTGGGTACTAGCATGCAACAAAAACTCTTCCGAAAAGGGTTCCGCACCGGGCGGCTCTGCATAGTCAAAGTTGGATGTTCAGTCATTCTCAGCTGTCTGATGTAAAGGGTAGAGCTTCCTAAAAAACAAACCTAGAGGACCACGGAACTCCAGACCCCCTGAATAAGATGATAGAACTCGACGAACGGCGTCGGTCATGTTTGGAGACTGCGGGGCTTCTACGGAAAAAGACATAGTGTAAGAGACAGTGGGAATAGCGTAGGTTTCTGTTGGCTTGGGTAGATGCAGCCAAACCAGTGGCGGCGGGAGAGGTGAAAAGCATGGCGATGTACTGATTCTCTTTTATGAACAATCCTTGAGACAGGCTTCTCGCAAAAAAAAACAGTGGTAGAAGCAGAACAAGACAATAACACCGCTATTTTTAAGGAAACAAAGGCAGTTGAAACGAGAGGTGAAAAGCATCATGATGACGAGGTACTTACTGAATCTCTTCTATGAACAATCCTTGAAAGAGGCTGATCGCAAAAGAACAGCGGAAGAAGCAAGCAGAACAAGACAATAACGCTGTTATTGAGGAAACAAATGAGACTTGAGAGGTGAAAAGCATCATGATGGCGAGGTACTGTTTCTCTTCTATGAATTTGAGAAAGGCTGTTCGCAAAAGAACAGTGGGAGAAGCAAGCAGAACAAGACAATAACGCTATTAAGGAAACTTAAATCCCTCTTCTTGTTACCGTGGCACTTCAAGTGGGCGTCTGAACGAACTTTAACAGAATGAACTTTAACAAAACCTTTCAGACGGAAATAAGTCGGCAGTCACGTACTCGGATGTTATTACGCTTTGTCGCTCTCCATCTACGACCGAGGTTCAACGATGTCTTCTACCCCTCAACAACGCGTCCTATCATTTTATGAACATCAACATTGGTGAAACCCCTGCTGGACGACTCAAACTCCCGTACATAGTCGTCTGAAGTTTTCTGTCGTCCTATATCGCCCGCGAATTCCAACCAAGTCATAAGGGGTATTGCGATTTGAAGTAGAATCAATCAAAAAGATAGAGAAAGGAATGGCAAAGAGAAAAAATGAATCGATTTATCGTTAAGATAGGCGGTCAGTTCTTGTTGTATATAAAAATGTCATACCCCTTCAAGACGGTGTGTGCGGATTAAAAAAACCGATTCGACTTTCCTCCCTCTTCGGGCAGACATTGGATGGATGGTCGGTGGAGTAGGGTATACATGGAGACTAGGAGTAATAGGAATAAAGAACAACACCTAAAAGAACAACAATAAAGTCTAGTCAAGAACGACTTCGAACGATGAGAACCAATCACCAGAGATTTGCATCAAAAAGACAGAATCGGGAGCAGCGCTGGGGAAGGAGACGAATTATGCCAAGGAAGCTTCAACTAGTTTGACAACGACGTCAATGGGCCGTTCGCTCCGCCGCAGGTTTTGAAGTGACGGTCAGGGTTTAGAATAAAATTATCAAGAAAGAAAAAGAATCGGCGTGAGCGTGGGTTTACAAACGAAAAGAAGAAAGGTAGCGTGAAATGATTGACAAGCGGTGAAAGGTAGGATCAAAAGGGAGAACGATGCGAACCAGTAAAAGAGACTTACCCCTCTGAAGGGTCCAGGGTTCCATTCCTAGAAGAAAATTGTCAGAGTAGGAAGCGCAGTCAACGGGGAACGGACGAAGCAGACAGCCCAGAGGGTAACGGGGTTTCCAATCCCCGGGTTACCGAAGTCGAACAGGTCAGCGCTGAAGTGAGTTCCGGGAACATACAGGAACGTACCAAACTATTTGGGCGCCCAGAAAAGCCCGTGATGTTCTGTCCTCTTCTCTCCCCCTGAGGAAGATTCGAGCTCCGTGGTTGTAGGAGTTCCAAGCTCTCAGGCTCCAGGTACGGAGACCGAATGTCGTCATCTGTATGGATAAGATTCACATATCTGTCTCGTCCTCTTGTTCTTCTCGTGCTTCGATATCTGAACTACTAGACGGTGCAAAGTCGTTACAAGCCAGTGATCTCCCGTTCGACTACACATCGGAAGAGTGCCACCAAAGACATGGAAAGAGAATGTTGCAGACTTGCAGAAGCTTGCAATCGACAGCTAATGAAGTGGGCCATCGCTAGTACGCGTGGATACGAGGCCGGTTTTTGACTGCTGTAACGCGGCCCGAGTCTGAGCGGAATCTTCCGTGTTTGGGATCCAAATGGGGATGACACACGAGCTCGACACAGCCACCTGCTGCGAGCTCAAGCGCTCAAGGATAAGGACGAGTCCTTCGTAAGCTCTCCGGCCTCGTAATTGGAGCGATCATCGTATCCACAAGTCACCGTCTAGACGTTTGTTGTCCAAAGTGACCAAACCGGGTCCTTTTACTAAATTTGAAGTCATTAATGCTCCCACCTATTCGACAGCACGTCAAAAAGAAGGAAGGGTCCGAAGGGAACCCTCAGACACAGAAGTTAGAGAGTTTGAGATCATTGCAAGCCATAATATTCGTACAAGTTCGTTAATCCTAACAATACACCCAAGTCGTAAATGAGTACATACCATCGTAAATGCGAATTACACTAAAGAAAAAAAAATACACTACAATTATCAGTGAGAACATTGCCAAGAAAAACACATCCCTCGGGCCCGAATAGCCCCAAGATACTCCAAACTACACCTTAACCATCCCACCCGACGCCAACCCCAAATACAACATCCAAGTCCCATCATCCTGCACCATCGATCTCAACCCAACAAACTTCTTCATACTCCCCAACACATCGCTTCTCCTATAATCATAACTCACCATCGCCACCTCTCCCGCATTCGGTACTCCTTCCGGCACCGGTTCCCTATCCCTCGCCCATCCTCCCTTCCAAACCGATCCAGATATATCCAAACACCCTAAATCCTTCATTCGTCTTTGACTAGCTATCTTCAATCTTCCCAAATTGTTCCCCATCATCCCCGAGTCTTGGTATCGTTGTGTTGTCCCAGGAGAATAAGCAGCAGGCACTCTAGCAGCAACACCTTCATTCCCAACCACCTTTTCATAATCCCAATGCGTCAACGGTTTCGCTAAATATCTGTATATCCCCTCCAATACATCCCAAACACTCACTTCCTTCCCTCTCTCTTTCTCTATAATCAAAGGTCCCCACATGTTCGTCATCCACCACCCCAATGTCGGATCATCGCTCCCAATCCAAACTTTATATATCTTATTATTGTTATTGTTATAACCACTATGCCCCATCTCAAGCTTAGTAGCAGCATTCCCATAAACCACCGCAGGCTCTTCCAAATTCGGCCTCACAAGTAAACATTTCCCAGTCAAAACTCTAGCTTTTTCAGGAAGCTGAGTGATATCCCATTGAAGAACGGGTAAATCCAATTGAACCGTGTTGGGTAAGAGATGATGATGGACTCGGATAGGGATGGGATGGCCTAGAGGGACTGGTGGCCATACACCTGGTTCCCAAGCTAAACCAGGGAAACGAGGGTCTGGGTTTGGGGTTAGAGGGGTGTTGGGGAGGATGGGGCCGTGGGGAGAGGTGAGTTGGGTGTAAGGGATTGGATAGGGAGAAGGATAGGGAGTGGGAAGCCATTGAAGACGAGGTGGGGTAAGTTGGGTTGAAGCTTGAGATTGGACACGACTATTGTGATTACCTGGAGGGATGAAATTGGGAGGAGAGGTCGAATTGCCGTGGCTACTATTGCCATTACCACCACCACCACCACCACCACCACCACCACCAGCATTATTTGCTCGGGCTCCAGTTGGGCTAGTGCCGTTCCTGTTACTGTGACCGCTACCCATATTACTACCAACTCCAGCACCATTTCGACCTCGACCAGGGCTCCCATTCCCTCCCAAATCCGTCGTAGTCGCACTTCCACTACCTTGACCACCACTTCCATGTCTACTTGAGCTACCACCACCTCTACCTCTCCCATTTCCACCCAGCGGTGGTGTCGGAGGGGGCGTATACGGTGCCGTGCCCAACGGCGCCATACCTTGCCCTTGTACTTGACCTTGTACTTGGCACCCTCCTTGCCCTTGCGCTCCTTGCGCTCCTTGCGCTCCTCCCTGTCCCTGTCCTTGACACCCTCCTTGTCCCTGCGTTGCTTGTACTCCTCCTTGTCCTTGTGCTCCTCCCAGTCCCAGACCTAGCCCCAGTCCCAGTCCCGACCCACTCTGTCCATTCGACAACGGAGTCAACCTCGAAAAAGGCGCAGGCTCAAAAGCGTCTGCATCGTTGTTATGATAGAGAGCGAAAGGATCGAAAGATGCTTGATTATATGCGGACGATGTCGATGATGCTGATCGGGTGGATTGTGTGGATTGCGTGAACTGTGAATCGGGGTTGGGATTGGGATTATTGGGGTTGGGATTAGGAGGAGGAGGGGGAGGATTATTAGGGTAAGGCGTACTTGAACGATGACGTTGTCGTCCACCGTTATCGTTAGTAGAACTAAACCCAAAGGCAGGATTAGAGTTGAAGTTTGAAGGGTTGTTATGACCAGGACTAGGACTAGGACCAGAGCCGGAACTGGGACTGGGATTGGGACCGGCGAGACCACCAAGACTACTCGTAGCGGGCGTTTGTTGGTGGTTCTGATTCCGATTCCGATTCTGACCTTGGAGAACGCCGGGATTAGGATTGGGATTGGGACTGGGATTTGTGGGATTTGGTATGTTTCCTTGAGGAACATTACCTCCTCTTCCTCCTCGTGGACTATTGAAGTTCGGATGAGAAGGAGGAGCTAAAAACTGACTGGTGCCGCTTGTATGGGAGCCATTGCGGCCACTACTACCGCCTCCTCCTCCTCCTCCTCCTCCTGGTGGTGGTGGTGGTGGTGGTACAGTACCCCCGGGCCCCATAGTACCATTACCACCAGAAAAACCACCGTCACCACCACCACCACCACCACCACCACCACCTCGTCTATCAGTGTTAGGTGTAGGAACATACCCCGTCGGTGAAGTCCTTTGTCCACTTTGTCCAGTCTGTCCTCCTATCCCAGGAGTACCAGTGAAACCGAAGTTGTGGTTATGGTTGTGGTTGAACAAACCTAAACCCTGAACATCATCCAGACCCAGACCCAGACCTGGTGAGTTGTCCGAATTCGCGTCGATACTGCTGCCGTTCCAAGTAGCTGGTGTATATGCGCTATTAGTATTATGAGATCCAGAGCCTGCGTCTGTGTCTGCGTCTGCGTCTGCGTTGTCGATGGTTATCCTTATAGGAATATCATCATCGTCTTGGTCGTCGTCGTTGTCAGCATAACCAACATCGTGACCGACATTAGTACCCGGATCAACACGGGAATCCGAACCAGACCCCAAGTCCGACAAGATATCTCTAAGAGTGTCTAAAGGCGTTAAAGGCGTTAGCGGGACTGTGAGTCTATTGGGAGTAGTTGCGGGCGTTGGGGGAAGAGGTGGGAGGGGTCGAGAGTGAGAGTGAGAGCTGGGGTCGAGGAGAGTGGAGGAAGGACTGGGTTGAGGTGAAGTGGTGTCATGGTGGGACCCCGGGCCTGGGTTTGGGGAATGGGTTTGGGGTTTGGGAGTTGATGAAGCGTGAGGAGGGTGGTTTTGGTTTTGGTTTTGGTTTTGGGTTTGGGTTTGGTTTTGGAAGGGAAAGCCTGATGGAGGAATGGGGTTGGGATTATAGTTTGTTGGTTGGTTCTGTGTAGTGTGTTGTTGTTGTTGTTGTCGCGGATTGGTTTGGGATGGGGGATTCAAGTAGTAAAAGACTGAAAAGAGAGAAATAGTTATCAGTATAAGAGCTAGAGGATAGTACATCATTGCATGTACTTACAATCGGAAACAGTACTAGCATGCAACAAAAACTCTTCCGAAAAGGATTCCACACTGGGCGGCACTGCATAGTCAAAGTCGGATGTTGAGTCATTCTCAGCTGTCTGACGTAAAGGATATAGAGCTTCCTAAACACAGACCTAGAGAACCACGGTATTCCGGACCCCAATAAGACGATAGGACTCGACGAGCGGCATCGAGTATGTTTGGGTATTGTCGGGCTTCTACGTATAAGGACAACAATGGTTAATTCAGAGGTTTCAGGGTGATATTAGTTTTATGTGGCGTTTACGAACCTGGTACATCGTTAATCCGACATGCAAGTACGACGGCGAGAACGACGAGGTTTTGGGAACAGTTGTTCTTTGCGTACAAGAAGCGTCGTTCTACGATTTTGAATAAGTATAGGCTTTTAACAGACCCCGAAAAGACGAAGAGAAAAGGGGGAAAAAAAACTCTCACCTTTGTTGAGACTATCCGCTCCCTCGATGACAGTAAACCACTGATCGAAATAGGTTCTAAATTGTTGTACAACGTCCTGCGTTGACATGTTGGAATACTGCTCTAGACATTGTTGACTCATCCACGAAGCTATCCGTAGCGGCCAAGTCCTGAGATGCTGTTGAGATTGAGGATTCGTTCCTGTCGAAGCGTTTCCTCGAGGTCGTTTAGGGTCATTAGGGAAAGACATATTGTACGAAGAAGTGGGAGTAGCGTCGGTTTCTGTTGGCTTGGGTAGAGGCAGCCAAAGCGGCGGCGGCGGGAGAGGTGAAAAGCATGGCGAGGTACTGATTCTCTTTTTATGAATAATCCCTGACTCGGAGACAGGCTACTCGTAAAAGAACAGTGTGAGAGGCAAGCAGAACAAGACAATAACGCTATTAAGGAAACAAAAGCAGTTGAAATCCGTATTCTTGTTGCCGTGGCGCTTGTGGGCGTCGGTGTAAGCGATTGATGTGAACTGAACCTTTAACAGACCCTTCAGACGGAAATGGAAGTCGATAGTCACGTGCTCGAGTGTTATTACGCTTTGCCAGGCTTTGCCGCTGAGTGCTCTCCATCTGCGACCAACGATGTCTTCTACTCCTTCAGCAACGCGTCCTATTGTCTTTATGGACATTAACATTGGTGAAACTCCTGCTGGAAGACTCAAAATGGAGCTTTTCAGTGATATCGTACCAAAGTAAGTATGTTTTTATCTTGAGTTTTCTGCTTTCTTAAATAACGATAAATCGATTCATTTTTTCTCTTTGCCTTCCTTTCTCTATCTTTTCGTTTCATTTCACTTCAAATCGCAATATCTCTTATGTCTGGGTCGACTTGGTTGGAATTCGCGGGCGATATAGGACGGCAGAAAACTTCAGACAACTATGTACGGGAGAATACAGGTGAGGCATATACAAGACCGTGTCGAGACGCCAAGGATATCAGATACTCATGTCGAAGATAAACAGAGTCAACTCCCGTCCTCAAGGGTACAAGAACGCAACCTTCCATCGGTATGCACAATCTTTCAACTCATTTCCACATTCCCAAATAGAGTCCCGGACTAACGATCCTTTTCTCGTCTTTCCTCCCGCAGTGTGTATGTTGATCTATTTTACGTTGCTCTTCTGAGCCATATCCTCATGTTCCTTCTCCCCAAAACATCAACAGTGTACCGAACTTCATGTGTCAAGGTGCATACATCCTCTTTCCACCCTTCCCTCCTTCCTGCTCGATTTCCTCCCAGTCTCTGATTTTTCGATAACACCCTCGATACAGGCGGTGACTTCCTCAAAGGAGATGGAACAGGCTCATTCTCGATATACGGCGACAAATTCCCTGTACGTGTTCTCCCTCCTCCACTCGTCATGCCAACACGCGTTTTGACTAGAAGTAAATCCCTTTGCTCTGTCATCAGGATGAAAATTTCCAAGAAAAACATACAGGGCCCGGGTTATTATCCATGGTGAGCTCAAGGTCCTCTAGCTACGTATCTTTTGTCATTCGCTATCAACGAATTTCTCCCTGTTGATATACAGTCGTATACGACCCATTCTTCTTTTGCATTCCATCTTGCTATCTCTGCATCGTGTCAGTACTCCAGCTGTCTCTCTAAGAGAAATAGAGGATTCGTTAGTGCCTAGGTGCACTAGCTCCGGGGCTTGTTTGGTTCGTCGACTTCTGCGAGGATTGACAGGTCCAGGGACGACTTGGTGCTGTAACATCCATTTCCCTGCTGCATCCTTCCCCCTGCTCTTCTGCGTCTTATGTCCAGTAACGCCAACCCAACGCGATGTCTTACCCTCGTCCTTTTCTCATTTTCCTCCTTCTGCCTGTTTTGTAACCATTTCATCTCCCTCCTTCCGGCTGTTTAGTAACTATTGACCCAATGCTAACACATCGCTTCCCTCCCTTCACCTCGAAACAATAGGCAAACTCAGGTCCCAACACAAACGGTTGTCAAGTACGCTAATCTTCCATTCATCCCTCCATCCCTTTCTCTCACTCTGTCGCATTCTCTCTCTTACTCATTCCTCTTCTCATACACACATAGTTCTTCATAACCACTGCCCCTTGTGACTTTTTGGACGGCAAACACGTCGTGTTCGGTAAAGTCATCGATGGGATGTTGACGTTGAGAAAGATCGAGAACGTTCCGACTGGAGCGAATTCTAGACCTAAGTTGGTCGTTAAGATCGTTGGTGAGTAGCGATTCCCCCCCTCCCCCTTCCCTCTCTCTCTCTCTCTCTCTCTCTTTCTCTCTTTCTCCCTCTTTCTGTTTTGGCGGGTGGTTGGTCGAGAACGCTGTATTGATAAATTACCTCTAGAATGCGGGGAGATGTAAACGTTTGTTTGGGTTATTTGTTATTTAGGATTGTGAAGGGATGAGACTAAAAATATGTCCGATGCTTGGATCTTTAGAGGGACAGAAGAGGTGAAGGGATCGAAAAGGTCGAATGGAAGGAAGATAAGCAGTCAGTTCTTGTTGTTGTGTATAAAAATAACATACCCCTTCAAGACGGAGTGGGGTTACAATGTCATGTTACGTGTGTATGGATCAAAAAAAAACCGATTCGACTTTCCTCCCTTTTCGGACAGACACCTTGGATGGTTGTTTGGTTGGATAACCGTCTTAGATATCTGCATGCCAGTTCCGGTGTCCTTCGCACTTTCTTCAGCGAAACGATTCCTTATTCACTGTATCGGGACCGAATACTGAGCTGGGTCCATCCAAAACTCAAAAGACCTCTAAGATCCGTGATTCTATTGGAACCTATTGCGCAGCTGCAGCTCCTTTCAGCTCCTTTCCTTGCAAAAAACGCGGCCGACCCAAAACTTTAATTTAGCCTCTAGGACTGCGTGCGGATTTCAAAAATAGCCCTGCTAGTTGTTGCAAGTTATTTTTAAACCCAAGCTGTCGAGAGATATGTTGTTCAACCACTGACTTGCATTGGACGCCAAAATACAACTTTAGGTCTTTTGACTGAAGTCAGTCATTTTTATTTTTTTTCTTTTGAGCGTGCTCATTGCTATAAATACCACAGGAATGCCCAACTCTCTCGTCTGTTGTTGCTCTTATTCTTAGATCCTGCTTTTCCTCTGACGTATGTACAGAGGTCCAAACTAGCTGCGCTGTGCCTAGTACTGCGCAAAAGGGTAGAATTTGAAGGAGGACGCCGCCAAAAGGTAAGATGGAATGCGACTAGTACTATTCGTTCTTTTCCTTCTTCCGATTCTTCGGGGCTGGTTTTTTTTAGTATAAGACTCGAGGAGGGAGGTTGGTTCCCGTTCTTACCTCTGCCCTTCTGGACGGTAACTTCCTCCAACATCTTTTTCTTTCTTCCTCCCTCCACAACCGATAACGTTGTTGATAACGAGGGTGGAACATTCTCATCTCATCTCATACTGACGCTCGTTTCTTTCTGTTTGATCCAAAAAGCACTTCCCTACTCACTACTGTTCACTGAAACGAGCCGCGCAAAACATGCTCTCCACAATCTCTTCAGCTTTTCCTCTAATTTTACTAGCAGCCTCTCAGGCTTCTGCCCAATCCAGCAGTCTCTCTTTCTATGAAGGCGTCATCGCTACCGGAACAATGGGCACGACGAACCCTCCAGAACCTACAGCTTCAACGAACATCAATCAGACGTCGTATGCGAGGCTGCTTAGTCTTAATTCTGTTGATGTTAGTCCCGACTCTTCTCCTCCAACCGTTATACTTAAAATTCGTTGTTATTGACGTATTGACGATGGTTTCGATGACATTTTAACTTGGAACGAAAACAGGACTGGTGTATCTTTGCTCCTCCGTATGAGTCTACTATCTCGGATTCAGAGGTAAGTCATCGACATTTCTTTGATGATCGCGACAGGATGATAATGAAACTCGCGCACCTCCCTCCGGATGGTCATTGTGTTATGTAGACTTTTGAGGTCGCTTGGTGTACTCAACCTCGTAACAACGCCCGAGTCATCCCTGATGGTACTATCACTGGCGTGTCTTTCCTTAAAACTGGTGAGTTCTCACCCGTCGTCACTGTCATTGTGTCACATTATCAATAATCCACCAACGCTCTGATTCTAAACTTGATATCTATAAGATATGTATGTCCAAATTCTGGGATACGGCGATCTCACCAAGCTCAACATTCCTTACGGGGACTATGGAGGTCAGTGGGATAACTTGAAAATCTTTGTTCGACTGAAAACGAACTTGAGCTGACTCTGAGTGTTGGTACCTCTCAGGTGAACTCGATCCTCACGGTGCTTATGGTTCCGGTAACCCTGAAGGTCAGGATCTTTTTTCGAACGGGGTTTTTTTTTTCTACGTTGCTCAATACATAGGTCAAAATAGGCGGTAACGTCACGACCAATGTCGTCGGTGAAGACATCAATATTGTTGAGTGGATGGTAAGCTTAACTACTTTTCTTTTTGCACCTACTGTTAATTACTATCCAATTAGCTCTACGTCTCTTATGAGATGTTCTGCATACGTGCATGCATCCAAGCCAACGAGACCTATAGCGCATCCGCCATGTGCTGGCACGAACTCGACGAGATGGGTTGTCAATTCGTTATGCCCGGCAACTACAACTTCAATGGTACCTTGTAAGTAAAAACCCTCCCTTCTCTCACTGACCTCACGTGCTTTAAAATTGCCCGTCTCCTGTCTTTTCTCAAATCCTTTCTACAGCGAAACCTGCGATGCCGACGTAGCTTATCCTCCCGGATGGTACCCCGAAGTCGAATCCGATGGCCAAACTTCCTTCTCTTCCTTCGCTCAATACTGGACCGGTGTCGTCGATGGAGTCACTTACACCGTCGGAGACACTGTCACCCCATCTTCCGCGTACTCTACGCCTTCCTCGTCCAACTGCGTCACGACGAGCACGATTTCCAACGGCATCGCTCTCGCGTCGTTGACCTCTGGTGCTGTCGGGACTGTGCCTACGTCTTCAGCTGGAGGGAGCGGGACGGCTTCGAGATCAGGTGAGTGAGATAGTTTTGATGTGGAGGAGGAGTTTTACTGATTCAGATGTGACCTTTTCGGGAAATTACTTCAGGTTCTGCTTCTGGAGCTACTGTCTCCGCGTCTAATGCAGCTTCTCCTAGCTTCTGTGCCTCTAGTTCTTCCCATTATGGAGGTGTTTTCTTCACTGCTTTGATGTCAGCCGTCACTGCTGTTGTCTTTTTACACTGATAAATTTGCTGTTGTTTTCTGTTTTACGACCTTTCATCTCAAAGGTTTATTTTCTCATTTGGCATCTCTGATCAGTGGTGTTCCGATATTTTCTTTCCTTTTACCGTTGCCCCAGGCCATTTTGAATTGATACAATACTCTCACTGAACGATTGAATCGTCATGAATATTCCAAATCTTTCACAAGTAGCATAAGTTTATACACAGAATACCCAGTGACAAGTAACAAGTAGGATCCCTCTGCAATTAGTATTACACTTTCATGTTGACGCGTCACGAAAATGAGAGTCCAACGCCCTAAGATCGTAACTAAACTTCGCACTTTCCGAGTCTTCCTTTCTGGCCTCGCAGCGCTTAGTATAATTGTAGGCCTCTTTGATCATATCTGCTGCTCGTTCAGCCACAGTATAAACCAATGCCTGGATATGACACTCCGGGATGTGGGGCTTGAAAAATATCAACGAGATCAGTACAAATTCGGACCTCGTACTAGGAAAGTATAAATATAATGCACTCACAAAAATAGACGCGTCCACGACTCTCAATCCCCTAGCTCCCTTCACTCTCAATTCCGGATCTGTCACTCCCCATTTCGCCTCCTTCGGGGACATCGATGCTGTTCCGACAGGATGATAGATCGTAACCGCTTCCTTCCTGATCAACTCGATCCTTTCTTCGTCCGTCTCGGCACTCGCTAAATCACCATACGGTCCAAGAAAGAAGTCGTCCCAATAAGGGGAGGTGTGAATAAACTGTTGCGAGTCCTTCACGGCTTGGACCATGGCATTCATGTCGAATTCGGTCGTCAAGATTCCTGGGTTGATGAGAGGTTGTTCGAAAGGATCAGAGGAATTGAGAGTGATAGAGCCGCCTTTTTGAGAGTTTAGTCAAATCACATCATATACATATAAGGATTTTTTCCGTCTCGAAAGACGACTTACGCGAGGTGGGAGAAACTACAGCAGTCAAAATCGTTATGAATCTCCCCATCAGTGGCTGTGTCAAGGTCCCCAAGGGCGCAAACCCATCCTGTAAGATCCTGTATATAACCTGCACACTTTACAGAAGAAAATCAAGAAAACTCACGCCGAATAGAATTTCAGTGTTAGCGGAAAGAGGACCTGCGGCGGGATTTGTCTGGTTCACAAACGCTTCGTCTGGAAGTTGCAGAAACCCTGGGAAAGTAGCGAAAAACAAGATTCAGTTGACTAAAAATTCATAGTCGTATTGAGGAAATTGTTACCGTATGTGTTCGATGGACTATTGACGAATAACCCTTGCTTGTCGTTCTGCCATTGAGCTAGTGTCTGATTGAATAAATCAGCACTGCGTAAAAGATCGTCAAATGTAGTGGCGTTGTCGGCAACTTGATAATAAGTAGGTACGAGTGGGTGATCAATGAGGTTCTTGCCTATGTCATAGTGTTAAGGTATGAATTTCATGGATACGTGGTACACCAGAACGATCTACTTACCGACATCAGGAATATCGAGGACAGGGTCAATACCGAGTGTTGTCAATTCTTCCTTTGGTCCAACACCGGATAACAAAAGAAGTTGCGGTGTCCCAATCGAGCCACCGCAGAGAACGATTTCGTTGGAAGCAGTGACTCTGATTGGAGTATCTGTTTGGACGAAGGAATTTTGAGTACGTGGGTTTCACCGGCAGAAAAAAGAAGATATTTCTGGACACACCTTGAGGACCTTGGACCAATTCGACACCAGTGAAAACCGGTGTTCCAGCTTGAGTTTCATTAGCGACCAGTCGTATTGCCCTAGTGTTAATAAGAACGTCAAGATTCGACCGGTCCAAGGCTGGTTCCAGATAAGCAGTCGCTGAGCTACTGCGTTCGCCATTACCGATTGTCGACTGGATATAACCTGTGAAAGCCAAAGTCAGTCTTTGACGAGAACATCCGGTAATGAAAGGTGACTGACTGAAACCAACGAGGTCTCCAGAATTGAGATCTTGAGTATACTTTACACGGCCACCGAGGGATTTGCTCGTGTTCAGAACGCGACCATCAAGCTCAGTAGGGTATCCAGGTAGACTGATGTCTAGAGGACCAGATCCGTAAGCGGAAGGGTCAAATTGGCCCGTGGTATTGTGTTTATCTGCGGGTGTCGTCATGTGGTTCGTCTATAACTGCTACTCAGTTCTGAGGAAAGAAGGAGAAAATTGACGGAGGTACCTTCAAATAGTAGGGTTCAATAGCATTCCAAGACCATCTTTCATCTTTTGTAATATTACTCCAGTGATCCCATACGTCGTTCGAGCCCCGATTCCAAACCAAGACATCTAAAGTGTGCGGGTTCCGTGATAAATAGATAAATCCAGACAGAGGATCATAGCTTCGATGCAAACTTACTCGTACTGCTACTTCCTCCAAGTACATGTCCTCGTGGTATAGATACGGTTCGATTGTCGAGTCCCGCTTGTGCCACAGTGGTATAATTCCAATCAATCGCGGTACCAGGCTGAATCGAAGTGGACAGGAAAGGAACTTCGACATTGAGAAGACCCACGTGGCTATCATTTCCGACGATTCGATTTGTATGCTCTCATACAGTAAACTACTCACCTGATACCTGCTTCGACGACAAGTACCTTGACGGAGGAATCTTCAGTTAGACGACTTGCGATGACACTGCCAGCGGTACCACCTATCGAGAAATATGCGAGATTTATCCGTTAGTTACGGATCGAGAGAGTTAGACACGAACTAACCCCCAACTATGACAAAATCATATTTCGACTTTGCAAGCTCTCGGGGAGAAGAGAGTAATGCAGAGAAAGAGCTCTTTGCGAATAGGAGCAGGAGGAGTTTGGAAGTAAAGGGTATTTGGAACGTGGACTTCATTCTGGTATAAGCTCGGCGGAAAGAAGGGTGAAAGTTTTTGGTTGAGGTATAGATCGTAATATATATGCTGAAAACTTCCGCCTGTAAAAGCCCCTAAACTTGGTTAGTATGAGATATTCAGTCGGAACCAACCGGCGGCCAGCTGTATAGCCTATAATTTAAATTTGCCGACTTTTGATTCAAAGGCGTCAAAAGTCAATCCTGTCGCTCCTGTAACGTCGCGGGACAGACAGTTGTGTCGTTGAGTGGTACAACGAGGAAACTTAGATAGCACTTGAAGGTACATGAGGTTTGCAGAAGTTTTAGAAAAACCACCTGAGAGAAGTGGGAGCGGTGATGCTATAGGTAGACCTGTAACCATTGTAGGGGGCCGATGCGGATCAGATGCAAAAAATTTAGTTGAATTTCATAACAATTTCAAAGCTCGTACGTCAATCTGCAACCACTGTCACGATCTTCACCAATTTCGTATCTTTTGAAACATTTCCTCTGTTTTTCGGACTAGTCTAAATGCTTGAACTTGAACTTGTTTTGGTTTCGACATCTGGGCATAGACGATCCAGTATCTTGTGCTATCGGGACTTTTATCATTATTTTGTTCGAGTACCCCCGCTTCTATTGACCCTTAATGGGTCCTTGAGCTGGGTTATCCTATCCTATCCCCCCCTTCCCCTTGCAGATCAATGTTACAGATCAATGTTACAGCGCTCTTGATGATCGTGATCATTACAGGCACGTTAAGCTTTGGTCGACCATGGTGAATCACATAACATGAAGCGTAACGTTAGTCTTGTGTAACCAGACTAACGATACTGAGTATGTGCAGAGAAGGAGGTGATCAGCTGTTGGGATGTTGTTTTATTTTGGAGGAAGTATTGTTATCGGGGATTAAGGTTTCCCTCAACAATCTTTGATTGTAGACACGGTGATTGTAATGGTTAGTTGATGGTTTTCCGTGGATGGATAAGTAGGTGTAGGCGGGCTCGCAAGAACCTTGAAATTTCGTGTGACATGGGCGGTTCTCGTGGCCAGATTAATTTATGAGAGCGTCGATGGTCGCCGTACGCGTGTCACGTTGAATGTGTTCTGTTACTTATCTGTTGGCAACTTTTTTCTTACTAGGGGCGTCAGCAGAGACGCTCGTAGCAGTACCACAAGAACCTCCGACAAAGCTCGAAAACGCTCGTCGATTGCTGCCGAGTCACATGTGCAGCACTAATTGGTCGTGTTTGTGCTACAAGGCAATGGGTACTTTGTACTTGTGTACTCAGAATGGGTGGCAGAGAAAGGTAATTCTCCTATCTCTACTTGTTTTTCTCTTTTCATTTCTCTCGAACGATTTCTCTATCCGGGTGAATTCTGAGAAAGGGTTGATTTAAAATGACCGCTGCTATCTTTTTCCCCCTCAAACAACACGCGACTCTCAGATTCCCATAATGCACAATATTTCTGCCAGTGGTTTATGTATCCTAGACTAGGACTCCCTGCAACAACCTTCAATGCACTGATTGTCGATTTTTTGTAATTCCGAGGTGTCTTTGTGCTGTGTCTCTTCGAGGGACAGATTAGGTTAATTACGTAGCATCGGAAATTTCCTTGATGATTTTTTTCTGCAGCTGACTATATTTCCTTGAGCTTGTTTCGTCAAATACATAGGTTTTTTCACTGGCAAAAACTCGATGAATAATTTCTGTTCCATCCGCCGGTCCGATGAGATATCATGAGGGCTTCTACGTCCAACTGAAAACAGAAATATGTCTCTGATCAATCCACTTGGCGCTAAAATATCCCTCTACACTTCTACCGTTAAGTCGTCATCGCAGAATTGAGGGAAGTTATCGAGAGTACCTTGATGTTCAACTGGAAGCAGACACACCGAACATACGACTTCCCTCTGCGTTGTTCACCACGGTCACTTATACGCAGGACCACGGTCAAACTTACAGATCTGGGATATCATCCAGCCAAAAGTGGAAATGCCGTGGGTCGCATCTGGTGCAACAGCAATTTTAATCTCTTTCATTGCCGTTCCGATGGGCCGCCGTCGTGGACTTTGAATGTCATCTGTTCAAGTTGTCGAACTCTGCTTGGGACGCCTCGAAACACACCCACTCAGTGACTCACAGACATTAGTCCAATACACATGTCGAGCTTTACGATGGTATCGAGTCTCGTACCCTCACTGAAATCTATGTAAAAGAGGGTGAAGTTCTACTGACACTTTCAGCAATGCACTTCAGACATTCTAATCTTATTGAATAGTTATCTTTGTCTTCTTTACCTTCTTTTATTCTCATTCTAGGAATGTAATTTGACGTGAGAGTAGAAGCATAAGAGTTATAGAGAGTTTTCATGTCTTTCAGCTCAGTTGCGCAAATATCTCATAGCCACAAAATCAGAGTGCTGATCATGACGATTCATCAGTCTGACAAGGTTTCAGCTGAAAAATGATACAGCGGATATCAGCCACTAGAACACTTCGATAGAAAGATTCTTTGTCCATAAGATGGTTGATTGTTTTCTTCGCTCTATAACAATCATTTCTTTGTATGTCGTGTACCGAATTCAATGTACGAATGGCCGCCGCCCATCTTATCACCACTGGCACTGCAACTAACATTTGTGGAATGGTTTGTCGTTGATTCTTTCTGTCAATGACGTTTGTTGAATATTCATCACTCCTTCCGCACGGACTTTTGTACACACCTTTCCTTCTGGTTCCCACTCGCAGCTTTTCAGTTTTTTCTTTTTTCTGATCTCAGATAGCCACTCAATTGTTTTCCTCGCTCTATAGCATTCTTTGTATGTATTTAACGTACCCGAGTATCGCCGCAGGTGCTACTAGTATCTGTTCGTGGAATGGCCGCCGCTCATCTTATCACTGCAACTAACATTTGTGGGACAGCTGCCGCTGATTCTTTCTGTCAACAATGTTCGTTGAATGTTCATCACTCCTTCTGCACAGACTTCTGTACACACTTTTCCTCCTGGTTCCCACTCGTAACTTTTCAGTCTTTTCTGGTCTCAGATGGCCACTCTATCACCCTTCAATGACATTACTAGAAGAAGCTGATGTGTCTTAAATGACATCTTGTGCTATATCGATCCTGTAGCGCCACTGAATCATTTACTAATCATTTCATAAATAGTATAACACATGTGACGGTCACCGCCCGAGAAGGTCGAACCAGGTCCATGTTCTTCTCAGTGGCTCAGGGGTGGATGTTCAAAACGCCTCAGTCTATGAATGAAGTAAGGACTTGGGCAGAATGAGCAATTCAGATGCAATCAGATGAGTCCAGCATTCTATGAACTTGCAGATGTTGTAAACACAAATAAGGGAGAAGTTAGGGTTCAATATATCTGGAAGTGTGCGGAAGTGCCAAGCACCAAAGCCTTGATCAATGTACCATCACTGTATAGATCACCCAGAGGATGGACTTGATCCACCTTGACCAGATTCCTGATTCATGACTCCTTCAAGCCTTTATCTGGGTTTGAATTTTTTGTTTACCCACCACATAAGTTGTGTCACAAAATGGCAACTACTTGGGACAAAGTGAAGCAAAAGCTGAAATCAGATTGCACTATGAGTCTGTGACATTCAACTTGCCCTGCTTCAAACAGAATCTTGATCTGGTGCTTTCATGTATATTGTATCAATGCATAGATATCAGAATCCTATGTATCAAAGCTATTTTCCATTGATACAACTTGATACAAATATCAGAATTCTAGGATATCAATTATTCAAGGCTATGTATAGCTATTTTAAGTTGCTAAGATCTCTGTTTTTGATAGCTTATAATAAGGATCCCTTCTCATATTTACAGGCACAATTTATTGTAGAAAATGTACGAGAGGGTGAAATAGGAACATGTAAAGCTGCTGGAAAAATGCAGTAGACATGTTGGTGATCTCTGGTGACCCTACCTCTCATAAAAAGGTGTACAAAACACTCTCCTAACAGTAATTAGTTTCAAATAGACATCAATCATTTCAATCATTTGTTCTGATGGAAAAGTGACTAATTACATCACATCAGAGGAGGAGATGGGTTTCAGATGCTGGGCATCACAATGTGCCTGTCAAGCCTTATCTTAATAAAAACCCTCCCATTGTGAAACTGGTTCTAGAGTTGTACCATGTCTCAGGTCCAGCCACTCTCTGAACGTATTACTCCTGTTCCTCAGGATTTTTTTGCAGAATTCCTTGGTGAACTCTCTTTTGATGCTCACTAAGTCATGGTCTGATACCACTCTGCTGTCTGTCTTCAGGTGTGGGTCTGATATCCACATTGATCCATGCTGTTCTGTATGGTATATCTGTTGTCCAGGTATACGTGAAGTAATTTTGTGCAATTCTTTTATCTCATTCTGCACCCTTAGATATACATGTATTTTCTCAGGTATTTAAATGACAGTCTCTTCCAGAAAGCTCTGGTGTGTAATCCCTCCAATTTTATAGTCACTTATAATCATCAATCAGGTTTTGGCAATGGGGTATGCATATTCCAAGTTCCAACAACCTAGCATTCATGTCAAATATTATGCTGAGATGGCTACACAGGCTTGGTGGAACAATGCACACAGTCCTTGGTTTGTTTATTGATCTCTCTTCCAATGCAAGATTTTCTTGGCTGAGAAGTGTATGTAGCATTTCAAGCTATATACCATTATCTGGCAAGCAAGACTTTCATGATGAATAGACCAAGAGCAGTTAATCTTTTCTACTACTAGATTGATACTTATAGCAGACCAGAGCAAATACTTGATGGATATTGGTAAGTTAGTAATCTTTAGTAATTGAGTTAATACTGATTTAAATCATCCTAGGTCTATCTATGTAAGGTTTATTTATTTAACTTTGCATGTATCTTATATTGCACTTATTTTAGGCAAGCACAGTTCTGGGGGTGTGGTTTTTTATTCTCACTGTAAAATTTGTATCCTGACTCCTGAGATGTTTACAGAATATTTTATGTGTAGTCATACAGATGCATGTACTGAACTAGCTCTCCTGGGAAAATGTGCTAACTAAGTTGGCATCAGATATTTTGCAAAAATTGTATTCCAATGTGAGTTTTCAAATAAAATAGTAGACTCAAAAACTCAGTTTCTATTAGTGGTAAAGGGCATTTGGAAATCTGTCTTTGCCTCTATTTTTGTGGGTCACTGTCAAGTCTTTTGTACAAAGGGGCCATTTTTCCTAAATATATGCTTAGATTTTGCTCTGCTGCTCTCAATTTGGTATGATACATGCTTTCCTACTAATGCATTGCAACTCATCATTTTCAGTTTTTGGAGTTTGTGAGTTGTTTTCTATCCATTCAATGGGATGCTAATGGTTTAAACAATAGACTTTAATGTTCAGGAGTATGTAGTGGCTTTTTCATCCCCCCCGGCATCAAAAAATCTGATCAAACTTTATCTAAAAGGTTTCGACTGTGGAACATAGTCAAACTCCAGACAACAGTGGTATTCTGCTCATTAACTATAGTGCCAGTGATCAGAAATGACTTTCCCTTGATAGAAAACAACATTTATTCCTATGGTGGTGCTCAGAGTAGCTATAGATTTGTTGGTTTGTGGATGCCTCTCTATCACTCTTCATGAATCTCGCACTGAAATTCCAAGGCTAGTTTTTTCTGTAAATGACTACATGGATCAAACTCAAATTTGGAAACTTCAGGAGAGGACAACTCATAAACACATTGATCATCTATGCACTTAACCGATTCATTCTTACCACGTAAAGTTTTTATGTGAAGCCACTTGGACCCAACTTATATTTTCTCTCCCTAACTCAAATCAGCATGACAGCAATGGGCATGGCAATCCCACTCATTGTGAACCCAAAAAATGTTGGCATAATGACTATTGAAGGTGCCATTGTCCATGGTAACTTGAAGTTTTTACAATTTAATTTGATGTTAAATTAAGCTGACAATAACCAGTTTACATTAACAGCTTCCTTGCTACATTGAACTCCAGAAAGCACCTCCGAGATATGGCTACAAGCAATATCATTGGTGACAAAGATATGCCTATGTCCAGAATTGTAAGTAATCCCTGTAGATATTCTTAAAGAAGGTCTAATCTTGGTAGCAGAAATCATCCCGCAACACAACAACCTTGGACACTATCAGTTTTCCTAATAGCACCGCAGCCAGTGGCTCCAAGCATTTCGGAGACGTTGACATCACGATCACTCACAAGGCGATAAGTGAAATGGATGCCGGTGACTCTAATTCAGTTCGCGATCAGAAAGGTATCAATGTTGTTTGAGAATTTCAAGAAATGATAATTACGGAGAAGCTAGAACCACTGGCATTCGTATTGACTGGTGACAATAAGTATTGATCTCTAAGTCGAATTTGTGACTTGTCTATAGATACATGTCTCTCTCGGAATCTACCTTGGTGCCCCAATACTTCCACAAATATGCAGCGTCCATATCATCTGTACCGTTTGATCGTTTGCCAACAACTCCGTTGATTTGATAGATCGAGTTTCTCTACTCAACCCGGTCAAGCTCAAAAGAACAAAAACGGACGTGTCAGCTTACCAATCCTAAAGAAACCTTGATCCCCGGTTCCGTGGGAACGTATTCTTCCAACTCCTCGTCCTCCCGATCACCACATTTCTGTTTTTCCTGCTCACGAATTTGAACGAGTCTCAATATATTCCTCGCTGCAACCTTTGCCTGAAAGTCAGCTGTGTGCCCTGCTGCGATGGCTCCGAATGCATCAGCAGCATCTCCAACAACGAATATGTGGGGATAAGGAGTGGGTTCCTGTTGAGAGGGGGTCTTCATCCTATTCCCCGTTTCTGAAGCAGAGTTATTGGTGTCGATATCGGAAGACAGCTCGATCTGGAGAACGGTTAATTGCATGGTTTTAAGCACATGTGCAAGTCCATCATGTGGATTGACCGTCAAGGGATTCATAGCTTTGAGAATGGAGGTATTAGGCGCTTGGCCGGTACACATAAGCTACAAATTTATCAAAGTCAGGCAGCATTGGGAGTAGTCCAATACTGACCACTAAATCGGCGACAATTTCTCTGCCTTTCGTCGTGTTCACTACTCTCTGACCTTTCTCGTTGAATTTTGGAGGAGCATCCTTGTCGGCAAGCCGCTCGTTCAAAATGACATGGACACCGAGAGATTCCAAGGCCAAGTAGACTACAACTTTTCATTGAACTGAATTGAGAAAACTTCACGAAATTCACGTACTTTCTGTGTGCATTTCAGCATTGAATCTGGGGAGTAGCTTCTCCCTTGAATGGAGAAGTGTAACTGATTTGTGAGAATAAATATCAGCGATATCAGTCGCGAATTCTTCATCAAAAACGTCAATATACATCGCAATTCGTAACAAAACAAATTGAGCGAAAACATCAGCAAAAGTTATACAACTCTCGTATTCCTAATGCCCCTCCACCCACGACCAAAATACTCTGTGCGTCTTCTATCAACATTTGATGAGCCTTCAGCCATGCTATCCCCTCATTTTTCGCTCCTCGGTAGATCGTTGTCTTTATGGAACCACGTTTTGGATCATCGTTGATTGCTTCTCCTGAAGAAGCTCTCGTATCAAGAGGTATCCCCCCAGGGAAAGTTCCCCACAGATCCAAAGGAGGTGGCAATTTACTTCCAAGCGCATATATCAGAAAGTCATACCCCACTTGATTCGAAGTGAAGCCTTCGCCATACTCAGGGAACGACTTGCTAAGAATTATGTGTGTAGGCGTCAGAGCAACCACCTCCGCATTGAGAATCAGATGAGGGTGATTCAGCTGGTGGTATGCTGGCGGCACCCGTGAGATCCCTAGTTGGTCATGAGAACTCGATTGGGAAATCTGGGAGGAGGACGGAGGTAGATTGAAGATGTTATTCATTGGACAAACTAGGGAATGTAAATCAATGGTCCGTTCATAGGATATGGAAAGAAGTAGTATGCACAGGCTTTATGTTCATGTCCCCCAAGAACAGAATACCTTGGCATAACATATACGTCTGTGTAACCGAGGTCCGAATGAGTCGTTGTTTAGCGCGAAGAGGCAGGTGAATGATACATCTGATTAAAATATCAATGCATCACGTACGATTCAAGTGTCTGATCACGTTCATAGATGAGTGTCCTTCATCACTGTGAGTTTACTCATACGTACGAATTCCTATCAATCACAACTATTCTCCATCCTTCAGGAAGACCCGCGGCTAGGGTAGCGGCGGCGGAGGCGCCTATGAAAAAATAGAAAGTACGTGAACCCCCATAGGCTGTGAACATAGACTATTACAAGGCAAGGCGAACCTGCGTATGCACCACCAAGAATAGCAACTGTTCTCATAAGTACTGTGTCCAGAGGCAGAGAACGAGTGAGGAGTGATAGCGATTCCAATTGGGAGACATCTAATCTGATAAAGTATCTGGTCGAGTACCTTATCAGACTAGAGATTCCGATCTGTCCGGATCTCCGAATTCAAAGGAGGTCGAGAGTGAGTACCTCAGAAATTATGAAGTGGCCCGAGTGATCATGATTGCCAGGGTACATTCGCACTGATGTCTACCACCTGACAGCGCGCAACAGCTTCAGCGTATGTCTGTTCATTATAACACATAGATTAGTACGATTAGTATACATATCTTATTGAATACAAATGGGTAATCCATTCCGCAGTCCAGCCAGCAAAGACGACAACTCAAGATATGTCTACCTATGACACCCCCATTTCCTTTCCAACAACTTTAAGACACTTTCTCGCTAGGACTCTAGCATCTAAATGGGTTACGTCGTCGTTGTACGGAGATTGAGCTGAACCCTGATCTACGCCATTCTCGAGTAAATGCCCATTGATAGCAGGGTTAGATGGCAAGGAGCCGATGGGGAGCAGAGAAGTAGATGAAATCCAGGTGGAAGGGGTTTTTCTCGGTATTGACGCAATTTCACAAAACACAGAATAGAAATGGAAAAGGTGGGCCACAGAAGAACGCCTCACGGCATCAGCGATTAGGGCGGAGGGAGTGGGTGCATCGAGACCTAAGATTGATTTAGAACCACCTGAAAAGATTAGCGAGTTCAAAACTTACTAGGCTTTTCGACACAATATTTTGTAGGGTCCGTGGACAACGCGGCCCATAGACATCCTGGCCAGAGCCGTAAATCAAGGAGTTTGCGCAGAACATACAATAATTCATCCTCCCGAGCCCTGAAGCAACAAGTCAATATCTCAATAATCCAGGAAACTGGAAAATAAACTGACCTCGGGAAAGGTAAGTTGCCCCTCAAGGCTTCGTCGGCAACATATCCAATCAACGCCGTTTTACATCGATTTAGTAATGCTGGCAAGCTCAAAGCCGCTAATCGCTTTCGAGAGTCTTCTTGGTCTATCGAGTGTTTTAATATATGAGTATGACGAAGGATGCTGGAGTCAACCCACCTTTCGTTACGTCTGAGCAAATCAAGAATAGTAAATCAAAACACCAATAAGAAAACCTCTCTCTTGGTAAAAGCGCTCCTAGGTCAGTACTGCCGTGCCCATAGTGCTTTTCGATGTCCACCTTCACATAGCTCTGCGATATAGGTGACAGTCCACCCCTTTCATCGTTGCCGTTAGGCAAATCAGGTGTACGACTTCTGGAATTATCGAAGAGCCTGGAATCGGTATCATACAAACGACTGCCCTGCGCAAGGACCTTCGCAAGTTGAGTGACGATAGAATCTGGTAGCCGGCGGTCACCTAGATGAGGAACAACATCGATTTCCAGGGCAGCGATCAGGGCAAGGTCAAAGTTCTCTTCCTCTTCCTGGACATGAAGAGGCAAGGACTCGGCAGCAGTACTGTGAAAAAGTTTATTTAAAATCACGTAGGTTAGTTTCATGACTTACCAGTCCGCCAAGATTCCTCCGCGAAACACGTCTATCACTTGTCGCCATATACCCTCAATCCGCTCGTCGGATATATCTAAACACAGAACATCCCATGAGCAAATAAATAGACTAATGAAATAAAGTAATCTTTACCGTGACTGAATTCCTTGACCTGAGGTGCACATTCCCTCACGATTCTCAGGAAACTTGTGGTCGCCGTTTTCCATAGTGGTTGGTCTTTTCCGTGTTTAGACGGTGCTGGGCAATCGTACTTCAGTTTGACAGGTATTGAATAAGCCTAACAACGGGTTTAGACAGAAGAAGACAAGACTCAGATCAGAAAACCTCACGGAAAGTACGGCCTCTAGAGTCCCGTCAGTATATATCTCAAGTCTGTTCTTGAACTCTAAACAGAGGTCCACGAGAGTAGGCATTGTCTTCTTCGAAAGAGCAATATATGTGACACGCTTCTGGGGCGTTTGACTTTTCGGGTTTTGCGGTACATCGAAAGCTGCTAGGAATGGCAGGGTGGCATATTCCGAAAGGTCTCGCATCACCAAGGAGGGTGTACCTGGAGCAGAGAGGTCTATTCCAGCAACGGTACTCATAACTACAGTCTGGGGGACGGATGAGCAAAAATTATTGTACGGAAGAACAGGAGACCTGTCTTACCTGTACAGGAGGTAATGTATCGATATCAGGTCGGTAATCCGGTGAGTTGGGATATGTTAAAACACCTATTGGACTGTTAAGACTAGAAAATACGAATAATAATGATCTGCACCTTTCAGTATTGCCATCAATCTTGTCAGCCTGTCCAAAGGCCATTCTGCTCCTTCGATAGCCCGGCTGATATTTCTTGTACATTGTATGACATCCACAAAGGCGACCAAAGTTTCTTGTGTGAACGGCTTAGGTAGAGCGCTTTCGCCAACAACGCCCAGTTGAGTAAGATTCTTCTTCAGCACAGCTTCGCCAACGTAATCTACCATCTCCCAAACCTTCTGCCAAATCTCCCCTACCCTGGAATTGAGCTCTGGAACAGATGTAGACGAGGCCTTGACCGCTTTCTCAAGACACCTTAAGGCTGGATAGCTAATAGTTCTGTTGTCGAGAAGAACGGACTCTTGGATATGCATCACGAACACCTCCCAAGCTTTGGAAAAGCTTTCAAGGTGAATTATTTTCGACGAGAGGAAATCATGAAATATCGACCCTATAGAATGAAAGGCGAGTGTTTTCGATTCATCCCATGTTTGTTCCTCACTACCCTCTACGCCTGGAGGCAATCCTGTTCGTTGTCGAATTTCGGAAGTCAACGACTCGATCAACGGGAAAGTCACTTTCCACAAACACTCGTCCCAAGTTTCCAAGCTCAACGTAGCGCCATAGAGTTGCATAGTTCTGAAGAGAGTCTGTATCGC
Organism: Dendrothele bispora CBS 962.96; assembly: GCA_004369135.1. Lineage (NCBI taxonomy): Eukaryota > Fungi > Basidiomycota > Agaricomycetes > Agaricales > Dendrothele > Dendrothele bispora. Next base: position 104,296 of record ML179168.1, on the reverse strand, counting down.
TCCATCCCTTACTTCTGGACGCTCATCGGTACAAAGACCCAATACTTCTAGCAATAAGAACATCCACAATGAGCTGTACTCTGGATCTTGCTCAGCATCCTTTCTCTTTGCCTGAATGGCATCCGATACGCTCCACAGCAAACTCGCCGCAGCTGTCAATGCAATATTGGTCTCGGCCTGTCTTCCAAACTGCCCCAGTGTGCTGATGCATAGTTTCAGATGTTCTGGAGACAAAAGCTGCACAGAGTCGCAGACCAGTGTTAGACTTTGGAAAGCAATCTTGACGAGGGTAGCGTAGTTTTTGTCTGAAGGCATGCCAAGACCGAGAGCCATCGGACGTGGTTTCGTTGGAGAAGCACCAGGACTCTGAACGTGTGTGACGGATTCCGACGAAGCCGCTCTTCCGAGCGTTGGAGCTCTGCAAACACTCTCCAACATGGAAAAGATGGTCTCCCATCCAACAACGAGTGTATGACCCGAAGCCTGGAGAATTTGATGCAGAGTGTCCAAACCCATCTTCCGCAATTCTATACTAGTACTAGTGTTGCTGACTGGTATATAAGACTCGGGCATGACCTGCTGTGCGAGGACCTCTAGAACCCGTCTCTGGACTTGAGCTTGGACTTCGCCAGTGCTGGTCAAATTTCGAGGAACGACGATAAGAATATCGTCCAAAACTCGAGCAGCTTGGATACGAATAGCATGAGGTGCTATAGCAAGACGGATGATGGAGAGTAGATGTGTGGTAGTGGTGTCCCATGCCACTTCAGGTGGTCGGTAAACGAGACGATGAATATTTAGCAAAACAACTCCTCCGAGCTTGTTGATACCAAAATCACCGCTACGCTAAAAAAAAACCTATCGTCAATATTCATGAAACATCAAATAGAGTCAACTTCTCACCAGACGTGTTATATGAATCCCACTGACCCTCCTACGGTGCGACAGCTTATCCAATGACAACGAAGAGGAATGTGGGGACAATCTAGCTCCGCTCATCGATCCCGTAATTGCTCCTGTTTCATCAGCATCGCCTTCAGCAATGACGTCCAATGCAGAGGATTCTGTCTGCATCCCAACCATCTCCGCACTGAGCCTACACAACGCATCGACGAAACACTTGAAAGCTCCATCCTCCAGATTTTTCGACGCATCAAACAACCTCTGCATAGCGTTCAGCATCGTCTCGGCATCCAAATCACTCAGAAGAGGATGCCGTGGTCCTGAAGAGGAAGGTGGTACCGAGGACACCGCTGAACCCTGAGACATTGACGCTGCTGCAGCTGAGCCCCCAGTTCCAGAAAGCGACCTTCCTGAAGATGACATGGACATGGACATACGTTTGGTCGGTGTGTTCTGCTGTGTACTCCTCGAAGTCAAAACATAGTCTGCGTTCTGCATTGCTTCTAAGATCCCAAACCAGCTCTCGCTAAGACTTCCAGCAAGGAACATCGCACTGGATATCAGAACTTTGAGACAAGCAAGATTGCGTTCTGATAACCCGGGAGGTTGAGCCGGTCCGCTAAGCCCAAGGTTCTCCGTCAACGTCGATGCAGATCTAGGCGTTTGGGGTTCATGGTAAGAGTCAACGCTCAATACTACTCGACTCGGGACGGCGAATTTAGATAGGGAGGTGAAGAACGCATCTCGAGGTGTTGTCAAACCCAGCATACCGGAGACATTGGTCATAGCCTGATAACTAGCTAAAACATCGACAAAGAGCTCGTCTGAGAGGTTTGTTGATATGACGAAAGATAGAGCGGCGAGGAGTGCCGGCCATCCGGATTCAATGATATCCCTCACGATACGGAGGTGTTTTGTAGAAGGCTCGTCTGGAGGAAGAGTGCCAAAGTCTAGAGCGGGAGGAGCACGGATGACAGCTTCTCCCGCTGCACGAGGCTTCTGTATGACGATAGAGCTATAGAGAGGCGCAGCGAACGAGGCGAACCCTTCGCAGAGGGATATGAGACATTGTACAGCTAAGAGGTAGATGTAAGATTCGGGTATAGGCGGTGAATCAGCCTTGTCAAGTTGATCAATGCTTGAGGAAAAAGGGTCGGTTTAAAATAAACATCCTGAATAGACTTAAATATAGCTCACCACTGCAGTTTCATCGCCGAACCCTGTAAACTCAGACCTGCACTTGACCCCATCATACCCACAACACCTGAGACAGTCGCAGACGCCGCCGTTGCGACCATACCAGCCATACCGCCGACACTACCCACATCCATTCCATATCCTGAGCCGGACGAACTTGAGGGAGAAACGGCTTCATGCGATACACCTACTCCAAACATCTGAGATCCTACACCAAGCAAAGCGGGCTTTTCGGTGACGAGTCGGTTCAAAGCAGTGATTAAGGCACTAAAGACTTTAGAACCGGCATCCTGGGCGTCATAACGATCCCAGACGTTTCTCATGAGTTCGGCGTCACTGCATAATCTGTTTGGATGTGAATGTCAGATATCGCAGGAAGGATACAGGCTATTAATGCATACCCTCGCATAATTTCCATGGCCAAGACTCTCATCCATTGAGGTCTGGATAGATGATAGGAACCATCTGACTGGGTGCCCTCGACATCGTCCGAGATGATCTTGATGAGTAGCATCAGGAATACTTCTGCTTCAGTTTGTAATTCTTCCGAGAATTGTTTCAGGAGGATAAAGATGACACGGGTGCAACGAAGAACAAGGGGGAATACGGGACGGTCAGACAGGGCTTTGAGGAGAAGAGGGCATAGGTGGTGTTGAAGAAGCAGCGTGAGCTCGGTATGCTGAAGGAAACGGAAAATGAGTGTAGGCCTCCTTAAGAACAATAAATGAACATACCTTCCTGAACGGTATATGATAATTCGTCAACACGCTTTCAATCAACTCCAACGCAAACGTTTTGTGCAGATAATCGAGCTTGAGAAAGTTCGGTTTCTCTGAGTTGGCCAGCAGGCAAAGATCCTCAAAGACAGAAAATGCATCCTTCGCCGAGGGACCCAAAACCTTTTTCGTTCCATTAGGCAACGTCACTTCCTCCAATAACTCTGATGACATTTCTCCGTCTCTCTTGTCCTCATCTACCATCTTGTCCACTACAAACATCACCAGTTGTCGGAGGGTCGCAGCGGCTGTCGACGAAACCACTGCAATACGTGATTCTTGCAACTTAAAACATAACAGTAATGCCTGTAAACATAAAAAACCAAACCATTCTCGATTCAGCGCGAGAACTGTGGCAGTCTGAGTTGAAGGAAAAGCCAAAGCTTTTTTTGGCCACGTACGTCACCAAGTAAGGTACCATGGACTTCCGGGAAGTTGGTGATCAACGAAAGGAGGGTTTGGAGGATTTTCAGCTGAATATCAACTCCTTGGCTCATCGCATCACTCATCGTACTGATTATGCGAGATACAGCGGATTGGGGGACGGCTTTGAGAGCAATAAGACGTTGAAGAGAACCCAGTGAAATGGCTACGACTTTGGCATTCTTAGTTGCACATCCCATAAAGACGGGTCGAAGGAGGTCTTCTGATTGTGGGCCATCTGGAACGAATTGTTTGTAAGAAAGAGTATTAAATGAGAAATAGAATGACCACACACCTGAAGCCAAATTTGCAGTTGCTTGCTCAGGAGATGCCCGTAGTATTGCCAAAGACTTTTCTGCAGCCTGCAAGCGTAAGTACTCAATTCAATTCAAGATATCTAGAGTCCTTCATACCTCTCGTATTTCTGGGTGTTTTCTCCTAGTTTCACTTGCCAGAGACTTTACATTAATACGTGTCAGTTTCCAGATTGTTCCGAGACGCTAGAGAAGTACCTGAAGCTCTGTAACCAGAAATGCAAGAGAACTCATGATTCAGATATCGTGAAGCGATCAGTCAAGCTACCCAGATTATCCGTATGATGATAGAAGAAAGAAGGGGAGAAGATAGGGATGGCACTGCCAGTCTGGACGTTGAGCGCAGCTTTGGTCGGCAGTCGCGTAAGACAGACTAGGTAAACCACGTGGCTATATTTCACCTCCTAACCTCGACAGGATGTTCAATGTCTCCTCCAAAGCCATTTCCCGAGCTTTTATCGCAAGAATTTGGGTTTTGGGCCTAAGCTTCATTGGATGTACCAGTATATATTTTTTCTCTTGGAATATTTCTTCTAATACAACTTTCTGCTCAACTTCCTACAGCAATAAGTACTTATTTCAAGTTGAAATAAAAAATACAACGAACAGGACGAAGTATTCAAATCATCTCGACTCTCGAGCTTGGATCTCTTTCCACCCTAAAGCCCTTACCTGTGCTCCGTCACATCCCGCATAATTGAACGGCACCAAGTTTACAATCGTTCTTGTATCGGGCTTCGTCAGATCCTCCTCCACTAGCCTCCCTAAATTCGTCAAATTCTCTACTATCGGTATCCCTGCTCCTAAGATGATACGATGAACTGGAAATCCTCCTTCAGTTCCTTTGCCCGAATCGTCTGGACTAGCAAAATCCATCCCGATCACTTTGACCCGACGTTTAGCAATCTCCTCTGCAGCGCTGATCTCCAAATACGGATGCTGGTAGTATTGTAAAGCATTCGAAGTATAATGCTTTGACCATCCAGTGTAAAAAAGCAGGATTGTCTCCTCGTTGATCTTTCCTTCGAGAGGTTTAAGGTCTTCTTCCCAAGTGATGGCCTCCCTTTCCTTCTTATGTGATACATCAACAATCAATGCAGGCCCGAAGAGCCTTTCAACCGGAATCTCGTCGATATTTGTCCCGTTTGGGATGAAATGAGATGGGGCATCAACGTGTGTCCCCTAGTGGGAACCCATAGAGATCTTGTGCAGGCTGAAGCCATCACTAGCGACCTTGACGATAGGACAACACTCGAACGTGGGTAAGCCAGGCCAGGAAGCTATGTTTGTGTCGAGTTTGTGGGAGAGATCGACAGGGGTGTAGACGTTTTCGATGGACATACGGCGAGTACTTGGGTTGATGTTAGGTGTGAGACTCAGAGTGCAGTATGTTTCTTCCGATCCCACGTCAAGTTCGCATCAATCAATGACCTTGAAAAGCTCTGGTGACCGCTTCGTCAGTTGCTTCACACTGCATGTGAGTACCTGTTAACTCAGCTGATAGTTTTCTGCGCCCCATAAAACAAATTGGCGACAAAGCATCATTGCCCAGTTAAAAAGTTCGGTGGTAATCGCATAGGTTGTTTGAACGTGCTCTTTGCTCCAATCGCTTTGTAATTTTGACAAGACTGTGGGTGGTCAGTGTAACCCGCTGTTCCCAAGTCGCGAGTGGGTTTGACTGAGAAGTATTTCCCGACTAAAGCTTCCGAAACTGGATTCAGATGTGGCCTGACTTAGAGCCAAACATCAAACTTAAGACTGAACCACAGGCAAAGGTTGGACACGGATCGGAAGCTCTTGCCTTAATCTCAGCCCGGGAACCCCTTAAAGGACTCTTGACAACAGTAAGTTCAAGGATCTGTGGGACCTTGACTGAAAAATGGTGCCTCAGTTGACATACACGTTGAGGACCTCGGATAGAACATCAGAAAGTTTTGACAGCACTAATGGAGACTAAGTCTATCTTGATCCCCCAATTCGAGATCAAGTTGGAACTTCCTCTGATTGCGTGGACAACTTCACGATCAATCGAGAAAGAATGGCCCAAAATGTGGGGTATCGTGTCTAAAGAAGACCCTCAAAGTAAGAAGCCTTCATGATTGACGTGGAGAACGTGAGTAGATCTTTCTTTGTTTGTTACGTAGAAGAATGCCTGGTCATACTTGTATCCAAATAGATGGAAATGTTGAATGAGAACGGAAATACAATGATGTTTGGGTGAACACAATAGAAACGGAACATACACTCGATATCCAAAGAAATCAACAGTCCTTCTATGAATTTATTACCACACTGGTATCACCATCTTGGCCAGATCCACCATCTGCATTGATGTTCTCAGTCTGAGGTAACTGCACTGTAGCTGGAAACCACCCGAATGTCTGTAAATCAACTCTGAAGTCGCCGGTTCGACCAACTGTAACTTCGACGCCCTCGGCTTCTAGAGCTTCCCGTTGGCGTTGTGCTCCGTTGGTCCCAGGGCCCCTCGATGATATCGCACCGGAAGAACCGACGACTCTTTGCCAGGGAATTGTGTCCAGGGAAGCCCATTTCAATGCTTGCGAGCATACATTTTTAGTCCTTTGGATGATAAGGATAAGGAGTGAAAGAATACCTTGTCCAACGTGTCTCGAATAGTTTGGCATTCCAATGAGCTTTGCGATGTGCCCTGTAGATGTACCAATTACAGGAATGTCAAAGCAGACTGCTTTGGAGTGACTTACCATAGCTCGTCACTTTCGCCGGTGGGATTTGGCGAACCACATCATAGACCTATGCATGATGAGTTATCTGACACGAGTGAGATAAAAACACGCACTGCAGCATGAAATTCCGCGATATCCATCGTTGTCGAGACTGAGGGTCAAAAACTCGCGTCGGAGCCGCTGTGAATCCATGCATTGAGTCAGTGCTGAGTGGTCACTGTCAGTGACAGAAACACGAGGTGAATGATCACATGACTGTGACATGACAAAATAATCCCGCTTTGACGGGTCACAACCAACGCTGAACTGTCTGACCTGTTCTCTAGCAATTCTCAGCCACAATCGTTTAGATTCTTGACAGAAGACCGAGGCAATAAGCAGTCGGATATCGGGCTGACTACGTCAGATGCATTAAGCACTTCTACATCTTCTGACCACGAATACAAACTATAACCCGTTCAATCATCCGCAGTTGTGAGGCTCTGTACTCAGGTGATGCACTATTTCTTCATTTTTTCTTATTCATCGACACCTGATCACAGAGTAGCCGTCTTCTTGAACCAATGCATCACTGAAGATACGTATTTCACCTTCCCGTGCCGAGTCTCAATCCTACTAGGCGATAGCGGACAGACGATCTCGGAATATTCTTCAGGATGTTCCATCCGTGTTGACCCACGCTGGACGCCTATCTGCATTTTCTCTGAGACTTGTGAGATCATCGCCTCAGGCGGGGTCTCTTAGTCAGTGTCAGGTGGACCTAAGAGTAATTCACCACGAAGAAGTTGTAACGAAGATATTTACGGGAGGAGAGCTCCTGGGGCTTCCCGGCGCCACTGAGGGTATTTTACAGACTTTGAATGTCTGAATCGCGTTTAATTGCGGCCCCCGAGCAGTTTTGATTGATTTCCTCTAGCTTCTGGTTCAGCATTGAGGGACATGGGACATGTCTCTTCGCACGTAGACACTGGCCAGATACTGGTTGAAGCAAGCCGCTTCACGTCACTCTCCTAGAAACTCCAACAAAAACCGCTGCGATAAGGGAGCTTTCCGTCTTCTACCGGCCGTGACATCAATGCATCTACCCCGTATGTGAAGACTGAAGTCGATCATCCAGGGTCGTACCCCGCAATTCTCGTCCATCTCCAATAGGCAAATCCGTTTTGAAAGTGACTAGTCAGGAGCTCACCATGTTCCTACTCTGTTTCGGGTCTGATCTTGACCTAACCGTCCTTAGAAGTCTTTTTCTTCCGAAATCCACCGTTTCCAAGCTAGGGGAATCACTCCCACTGTTTTACGGACAAAGAAAAGGTCAAATGACGGATGAAATATGAAAACCAGGCTGGCCTTGAAACGCGAATTCTCCCGTGAAGGCATTACTCTACGACAATAAGACCTCGGCTATCTACACCTATAGCCAAATCTTGAGCGTACAGTATCAAGCAATTCCAGACTTATCATCAGACGTAAGTATAGCACACCTGTTCGAGGCTATTGGTTGAATGTCTTCCCGTAGAATGTAGTAACATCTAGGTCTTTCCCACAAACTGGAGACCCAATGACGATGTAAGATTCCTCTTTGTCTTCTTAATTATATGATACTTCTCATTCATGAAATTCTTAGTGTTCTTGCGTTCATCAGCTGATGTTCGGACGAATTCAGGCTTGGTGTTACGGCCCCCTTCCGTGTCTCACCTTAGTGCGACCCGGTACCTTCAAAGTTCTCCACCAAAGGCTAACATGACTTCTCCGACAGAGCTGTATCCATGGCCTTATTTGCATAATTCTTTTTTGGAATGCGCATCTGACCTCCCCGCCCAACATAAATAGCTCAGTTGAAGCTGTATTTCCCCCCCGAAAACCAGTATCTGGTTGTCTCTACCTGCTCTCAACTTCTAGTTCGAAATCTTCCCCCATCCTCCCAAAGTAGTCCACCATGGGTCACCCCGAAGAAGTCGATGTTATCGTCTGTGGTGGAGGTCCTGCTGGTGCGTTTCTTCGTAACGTCTTGCATGGTTCACTCTCTCATTTTACTCCTCACAGGATGCGTTGTGGCCGGACGTCTTGCGTTCGCTGACCCCAACTTGAAAGTGATGCTCATCGAAGGTGCGTCATCATATTCTTTGTGTACATGCGTTCTCTCATCCGTTTACAGGGGGTGCCAACAACCGTGATGATCCCTGGGTGTACAGGTACGAGACTACTGGTCTGTGCTTTCGAATTATTCTGAAACGTTTCCTCGTCCAGGCCTGGTATTTACGTCAGGAACATGCAACGGGACGGAGTGTCTGTACTTTTCTTTACATCTTTTGCCTGTTGGTTTCTGATTTTCTATCTCATCTAGTAATGACAAGGCCACTTTTTACACCGACACCATGAAGTCCTCTTACCTTCGTGGCAGACAAAGTATCGTTCCGTAAGTTCGCCATTTTCTCGTTCCCTGCGTTCTTCTTCTGATGGTCTATCTTCTAGATGCGCCAACATTCTTGGTGAGCGCTCTATTCACGCATTGACTTCTTTCCCGCACGCCCACTCAACTTCCCCCCTATTCCTATATTAAGGTGGTGGAAGCAGGTACGTCTTTCCCAGTTATTTTTATGGTGAGATTAAAACTGAGTCATTGCATTCAGTATCAATTTCCAGGTGCTTTAATGCAAATCAATCACTCTCAAACATATACATACTAATATGTCAATCAATGTCTCTGTAGATGTACACTAGGGTAAGTCCGGGTTCGTTCCCACGCCGTACCTCTCACTCACAACGCGTCGTGTCTTCAGGCCTCTGCGTCCGACTGGGATGACTTCAAGACAGAAGGATGGACCGCCCAAGGTATGTCGTGCCTCTCTCTCTTTCATTGCGTCTTCATGGAGCTGATGTTGTATAGACCTCCTCCCCCTCATGAAACGTCTCGAAAACTACCAGAAGCCCGTCAACAACGACACGCACGGCTACGATGGTCCCATTGCAATCAGTAATGGTGGATCTGTCTCAGCCTTGGCTCACGACTTCCTCCGCGCTTCAGATGCCATGGGAATTCCCTTCAGCGACGATATCCAAGGTCCGTATTCTTCTTCCTTACACGCTTGTTTCTTTTCTCATCACCCAACTAGATCTTGACACCGCTCATGCCTCCGAAATCTGGGCCAAGTACATCAACAGGCATACTGGTCGTCGTTCCGATGCTGCTACTGGTAAGTCATGAGACACTTGGCGTTGTTCCAACCGTTTCTGATTGCACCTTTGTTTAGCATACGTCCACAGCGTGATGGATGTTCAGAGCAACCTCTTCCTCGTGAGTTTTCCCCACCTGACCCATTCCCTCTGTATTCTAACTTTTCTCAATCATAGCGCACCAACGCTCGTGTCAACCGCGTCATCTTCGAGGGTAACAAGGCTGTTGGTGTCGCCTACGTTCCTGCTAGGAACCGGGCCCACGGCGCCGCCCTCAGGGAGACTATTGTCCGCGCGCGTAAGATGGTCGTCATCTCGTCCGGCACTCTCGGCACACCCCAAATCCTTGAACGCTCTGGTGTCGGTGACTCCAAGCTGTTGCAGAAGCTCGACATCAAGTGTGTCAGTGACCTCCCCGGTGTCGGTGAGGAATATCAGGACCACTATACTACGTTGTCCAGTATGTTATTCCTTTTCCTCTCACTCCGTTTGATGGCATGATTGAACCTATTCCCGTTTTCTCTTCGTTTAGTTTTCCGTGCAGCTCAGGAGAGCTTCACTCTCGACGATTTCCTCCGTGGCGACCCGGACGTCCGCAAGGAACTCTTCCAGGAGTGGGAGATCAGTCCCGAAAAGGCCAGGTTGTCCTCCAACGCTATCGATGCCGGATTCAAGGTTTGGACCATTTCCTTCCTTTGTCAATTCATTCGTTGACCTTTTTTCGTTCTCCAGATTCGTCCAACCGAGGAGGAGCTCAAAGAGATGGGTCCCGAATTTAACGACCTCTGGAACAAGTACTTCAAGGACAAGCCCGACAAGCCCGTCATGTTTGGCTCCATCGTTTCTGGCGCTTACGCCGACCACGCTCTCCTTCCCCCCGGCAAGTACTTCACTATGTGGGTCGCCTTTTGTCTCCTGCCGATGCGCCCTCTTTTAACTCTCAACCCACTTTTTCAGGTTCCAGTACCTCGAGTACCCGGCCAGTCGTGGCAAGGTGCGTTTTTTAACCAGCATCTATTTTTAGATCATGTATGCTCACCTTAGTTTCTGTAGATCCACATCCAATCCGCCAGCCCTTACGTCGAACCCTTCTTCGACTCTGGCTTCATGAACAACAAGGCTGACTTTGCTCCCATCCGTTGGAGTTACAAAGTCACTCGCGAAGTCGCCAGGAGGATGGATGGTCAGTTATCCTCACGCCTTTTTGTCAACCCTTCTGTCTTAACGATACTTCTTCTAATCAGCTTTCCGTGGTGAACTCACTTCCCACCACCCCCACTTCCACCCCGGCTCCCCCGCCGCAACTCGCGACATCGACATCAAGACCGCGAAACAGATTTTGCCTGAAGGTTTCACTGTCGGTATTCACATGGGTACTTGGCACAGGCCCGGCGAGCCTTACGACGCGAGCAAGGTTCACGAGGACATCAAGTACACGAAGGAAGATGACCAGGCTATTGATGATTGGGTTGCCGACCACGTCGAAACTACTTGGCATTCCTTGGGCACTTGCGGTGAGTTTTGGACCTACTCACATTGGTGTTGCCTTGTCACCTTGATATCCCCTTTTTTCTGCTAATACTGATTTTTTCTTGCTTTGCTCGCCGTTTTTACAGCCATGAAACCTCGTGAGCAGGGTGGTGTCGTCGACAAGCGTCTCAGCGTCTATGGAACTGAAAACTTGAAGTGTGTCGATTTGAGTATCTGCCCTGTACGTGTTTCCTTCCAATTTTCCTGGTCGATGGCGTGGACCCCTTTATTCACCTCATTCCAATTCTAGGACAACCTCGGTACCAACACCTACTCTTCCGCTCTGCTCGTCGGAGAGAAGGGTGCTAGCCTCATCGCTGAGGAGCTCGGTATGTTTTCATATCATGTTTCCATTCGAAGAATCTTTATTAATCTTCGGTTTTCCTTCTCCACAGGCCTCAAGATCAAGACTCCTCACGCCCCCGTTCCTCATGCTCCTGTTCCAAAGGGTGTCCCGGCTACTCAACAGCTCCGTTAAGATGCTTCCCTCCAAAAAAGTGCCTTGTTTCTTTCTTTCTTTCATGTTCTCGAGGGTTCGCCAAGGGACTTCTTCCTCTCTCCGCTCACTCCCATCTCCACTTTCCTGTTTCATTTCTGTATCCCACCCCGATCCATTCAAAGTTCTCCTCACCATCCATGTCCTCCCCTCCCATTTTACCACCACTTCAGCTTGCGCGTGTAACTTTATGAAACTTATTCTTTTCTCCTTTCTATCGATCGTGTATGTAAGAAAATAGGAACTTGCTTGTATGTGTATTAACGTACCATCTTTCCCGATGTAAAGTAACTGTAGTATGTCGAAATTTGAACAGTAGTGGTTGTCCGCACTAGTAATTTGATCGAACAGACTGTTTTGAGTTTTTGAACCTGTTGCACCAAGCCTGGCTGTAACTGTTTCATAATATTAATAAATACTACGTAGTTACTTAGACTGGTTCGATTATGATCTTCAAGGTGAGGCAGAACTTAGTTAGACAAAGCATGCCGAACACGATGGATGGTATTATTATACAAGCTTGCGATGGACACACTGGTTCGTTCTGTAATACTTACATGGCACTTGGTTCCAGGCTCAAACCTCGACGAACTTCCAGCACTGGTGTCTTCCTTCCCACTTGCCCCACAGTCTCACGATCGCTCCAGGAGTCGCGTTTTCGTGGTCGGACAAGTCCCAGTTGAGAGGGGCCGGAGCGATGGGAGCATAGATTCTGTTAACAAATTGTTTCATCCCCAAAGATCGAAATATTCGGTAGTATGCGTTTAGTTCAACCCAAGTTCAAAAATGGAACAACAGACCTGTAAACGCTATTATCTTGTTCATCGGGAGATATATTCCAAGCAAAAGGGTCTTCGTTAGCGATGAGAGGAGTCCCGTCCCCAAGGTATGCGCCTATGCCGACATAGCGGGGACGATATCGATCATGATCAAGGTGGGTGATACGGAAGTACCAACTTCCGCGCCAGTTCTGCTCCAGCATGAACTAGAAAAGAAAGCAAGAAAAATTGTATCAGCTATGTACGTGTGAATAGGGTGAACATATGTGGCGAACCTTTTGGTTTATACCGCCATGATCAGTGTATCCAGAAACTAGAAAAACCACAAACGAGTCAGGGTCTACCGAAAAAGCAAACTTGAAGGATTCCAGTAGGACTGGGTAGACATACTAGTCTGCTTATCGGCATCAGAGACGTCCAAAACAGTGCCAGTTTGGGCATTGACGATCTTGTACGCTCTGTCTGCCTGTGGTTGAGTCATCTGAATCGCTAGTGGATTGCTAGAAGAACGACCGCCATGTAAGTAGGCATGAACATATACACAACGAGAGAGGGAAGAAAGACGAAGGCAGAGGTCGAGGCAAAAGAGCCGAGACATACATAGGCCAGCTCGAGCTAATTGCTACTCCCGCCAGGAGGATGAATTGTAAGTACTTTAGTTCTTTGCTCTGAACGCTTTTCTTTTTCTATCAACTACATACCCACCCTATACCCTCACTTCCACCCTAATTCCCTCACCCGCAACTCAGAGTCATCACATCAACACCAACCTGATGGCTTCCGCATAACCCTGGTCATCGATGCAGTCATTTTCATAGATCAAGTACGAGCTCGATTTGGTTGATAACAGGGGAGTACTTATGCATATTTAACCTTTCCGTATCCCACCATGTCCAGCGTTATCGATCCCAACATTGACCATCTCGCTGGCCAAAAACCCTCTCAAATCGACGATTTTTGTCCCTCAGAGGACGATTTCAGAGCTGTTCGCCAGGTTTTAAGGCATCTTTTTCCACTAGAATTGGTCGAGAAGATTATCGACCTTGGGAGCTACTGGCCGAAAATACGTGCCTCCAGTGCGGACGTAATCGATGTGTTCGGTGGAGAGCTTTACTGTTATCTCGTTACACCGCCCATTCCTGGAGCTGAAACCGCAGGAGCACCACTACAGCGAAGTGTTCGACAAATAAGGTTCAAGATTGATAGTTGTGACCAGGGTTGGTGTGATTATAATGCCCAAAATCGAGGTGAGCAATGAATACTAAAGCTCAGCGCTCAGGTTCAATCTAAATATGCTCATGTCAAAACTTTTTCCAAGGAACTTATAATGGATCCTGGACCTGGTTTGAGGCTGTCATTCTGCCTCCCCCTGCCACGCTTGACGACCCCTCGTGGTACCAAAATGCTCTGATAATGCCTACTAAACTTGGACCTGATGCTTCGCCCATATTTTCGCCTGCACAAAATGGTCAAAGTCGACGATGGCATATCCAGAGTAATATCACTGCCTGGCGAGCATCGAAGGAGCATATAATAACTTGGACAACCGACGAGGCAAATATCGAAGAACGAGAACATGACAGGCTGAACGGTCGCACAAGTCGCGGACATGAAGTCGTACGTTCGTTGGTAGCTGGGGATAGACTGGCTATTATTGCTGGGGCTGTGGTGCGTCCCTTTTCTCGTCGTGTCGTTCTCAATTGATGTTATGGTTAGTCTCCACGCTGGGTGAACCATGTCGTTAGTGCTTCTATAGAAATTTTTTATCATCCGAGATAGCTGGGATGTTCTTCGCCCCGCGCCAGTCGTGACAAGGTTCGTTTTTTTGGCTCAACACCTATTTTTAGATAGTCGTCTGCTCACTCGTCATTGTCCGCAGATCCACATCCAATCTGCAAGCTTAAATCAAGCCCTTCGACTCTCTTCATGAACAACAAGGTGGACTTTGCCAGTGCTTCGATCCATTGGGGTCACAAGATCACTCTTAAGTTCACCAGGAGGATAACTACTCATAACGTAGTTGCAGTATGTTGAGATCTGAACAGCGATCGATTGATTCTCCACACCGTCTAAGTGATAATTTAGATCGGACAGGCTGTATCTTGAAGTTTCTGAACCAGTCACACCAAGCCTGGCAGTAACTGTTCTGCGTGTGAGAATGACACGTACGTAGTTACTTAGATTAATCCTCTTCACTCATGATCGAGGTCAGGCAGACGTCGACTCCGACAAAGCATGATGAACACGATGAGTGGTATTATTACAGGCTTGCAATGACGTTGACATGATGACAGCTTTTCTACACGACATAGTTCCGAACCCGGAAAGAGTACGATCGATAGGCGAATAACAACTATCGCGATTGGAAAGAATCAGTAAGCTTAAGGAACTGAACAAAAACAATTCTCAAATCAAAGGAAAAAAGATAGTACCCACAAATTTCAATTTAAGCGAGTTCAAGCCTCGACGAACCTCCAGCACTGGTGTCTTCCTTCCCACTTGCCCCACAATGTCACGATCGTTCCCGGAGTAGCACTTCCGTGGTCAGACAAGTCCCAGTTGAGAGGTGCAGGGGCGCCTGGGACGTAGATCCTAAACGATCGGAAAACGTTAAGACTCGACCCAAGTTGGAAGTAGTAAAATAGACAATAGACGAACCTGTAAACGCTACCGTCCTCGTCATCGGGATACATGTCCCAACCAAAAGGTTCTTCGACAGCGACGAGAGGAGTTCCGTCACCAGTGAATCCGTTTACACCGACATAATGATCGGTGTGGGAGACGCGGAAAAGCCACCTTCCTTCATCGTTTTTCTCCAGCCTGAACTAGAAATCCAAAAAAAAAGATAGATTGAGCTATCTGACTGTAAAAGAGGTGGGTATATGCGCGAACCTTCTGGTTGTCACCACCATGATCGGTGTATCCAGAGACTAGAAAACCACCAACGAGGTCAGGGATCTTCCAAAGAAACACAAGTAGGGCAGGGTAGACGTAGACGTACTAGTCTGGTTATCGACACCAGAGACGTCCAACACAGTGCCAGTTTTGGCGTTGACGATCTTGTCCTTTTGGCCTTCTTGTGGTTGGGACATGATCTGTGAAACTAATAGAAGAACGACAACATCCAAGTGAGTATATGCTAGAGAAGAAGCTGGGGTCAAGGCAAAAGAGAGAGAGACGTACAATTACAAGGAACTCGAGTGGAAAACTTGTTTGTGGGGTCCCAGTCTCCCCAACCCCCAGCCTATATATACCTTTTCAGCCATGGCCTGGACCATTTCCAATTCGACCTTCCATGGATTCGGAGAGGGACCACATCCGAAGCTTAAGGCGCACTCAAACGTCATCCACTCCTTCAAATATCCCTCTTTGCGTCAATAGAAGACACCCCCATAGACGACGAACAGATCGAGGGTCGCCGCGCCTCACGAAAAAAGGGGCTAATCTATCTGTGGAGTTTACCATATACTAGATATTGCTTGCCTCAGTTATCCGTAATTACCTGGTGGGGCGAACCAGTTTATCGATGAGATACTCCTACTAGATTCCTGGATCATTGACCGGATGTGATAAAGATGATTCAGGATGATTCGCTATGATTCACTATGATTCACGAAACGGGCTTAAGTGATTGCCAAGCGTCAGTTGACCTACCGTTTTTTTACAAAATGGACAACGCCGCCTTTGTCGAATTACCGGAGATGCATGACGGATATAAGTAGCCTCGCACCAGCTATTCGGGTTCGGTCGAAAGTGAAAAGAGATGACCAAAAGACAAAGGAAGGGGATAAGGAACAATCTCATTCAGAACAGATGGGTATCGATGGATCCGAAAGGAAAGTACACGAGTCCATGATTCAAATGATATGTACAACATGCAATGCAATGTATCCGGAATGAAATTGTGCAACAAGTAGCGTAAAACACGACAAAGTTCAATAATAGCAATGACACAACAGACAGAGACAAAGAAAGTCCAGCAAGAGCAATGATACAACAGATGCCTGGCGAGAGTAATGATACAACAGAAGTGAAACAGAATCCATCATAAGTAGAAGGAACGTTCGTCTAACAGAGTAAAGAGCAATTGCAAATAGTACCAGCTTAATCGAGACCCAGAAACCCGAAAGCGATTGGAAGCGATATAGCAAAAAGTTAAATAGACAGGACAGCTTCGTCGACGTTCCCAGCCTAAAAGAAATTGGAGTCGCGATCAGTGTCGCGACGACTCACCACACTACCGCACAAGAATGTTCTAAACTGAGCACAACGATCCGAATCCAACGGTCCCCTTACGTTCTCGGATCCACTTTCTACACTCCGAAAATGACACCTAGAGCAACAAAAGGAAGAATGGAGGCGGCGGCGTCAATTTGCGAATTATTCATCGCTAACAAGCAAGACAGCCAAGTACAAAAGGAAGATCAATTACTCACAACAGAAACACCCAACGCTTCTTGAACGTCCAAAACCACACCCTCGGATTCTATTTCGGCTTTCTGAAAGTCTTCCGTCGACAACAACTTCCAAGCATCTTCTACAGACTCGGACAACTTTGACCTATCAAATTGAACGTTCTTTCTGATTCTTCGGTCCGTCATAGAGTTCTTCCTTGGACTATCGTATCTTGGTTTCTGTACCTTGTTCCTTCGAACGACATACCCAGAGTACCAAGGCTTCTCTGATTGATATTTCTTAACAAGGGTCATAATAAGGCCCTCGGCAAGAGCAGCGCCAGCCAGAAGCGATAAAGGGAATTGAAGAACTTTGGCGTCTGCAAATTAAGAAAAGGGAGGAGGGTCAGAGAGTGTTTTAGGACACCATTCAGAAAAAATGTACGATAGCCCACAAGGCAGAACGAAGAGAACAACGCTCACCAGTAACAACATCCAACAAAATAGTCCACGTTTCTTCCAAAAGAACACCCCAACCTCGACAGGCGCGTCCCTTTCCAAGAGCACCACTACCGGCATCACTTTCAATAGTAGCGTCTTGAAACCAGACCAATTCCCTCAACGACGGAAGGGCAACCCAAAGTTCGTCTAGAACGGCTTGAGAGAACCGAGGTTATGCGACAGAGCGACGAATACGTCACGTTGTGCGGTCTGGGGTGGCAGTAGGGAATTTTTCAGGCAACGTTAATTTAGAGCGAAAGAAAAAGTGCACACCTCAAGATCTTCAAATCCCATATCATGCGGGGCAAGAGCCTCGAATCTCCAAGAATACATCGGGTATAGTGGAGGAAGGACGTCTCGGTTCATCTGTTCCAAACACGAAAATGAGAATCGGACAGGATAGGGAGGATGACAACTCCAAACCTTGACACTCAAAGCCAAACACCCAACCGCAACGTCCCAAGCAATCAACTCGAATCCTTCTTCATTTATCTCATTTCTGTATCTATCAACACCACCCTCAGAAACGCTAACAGATGAATCAGCATCTTTGCTCTTGCCTAGCCCAAGGATGATGTAGAAGAATCGTAAGAACAAGTATACTGCGTGAAATCGGGTCTCTGGAGAGTTTGATAGCTGATCCCAAAGATCTTCGTATCCGCGATTGCGGACGGTCTGGGCCGAGGGCTGACTAGTAGTAGATTCGTAGGACAGCGACGAAGAAGAGCTGCAAGTTTGGCTGGTGGACGTTGATGTCGAGATCGTAGCTGTACCCGTAGAGCAACTGTCTTCAGTATCGGTGGGGGATCGGCTCCTCTTCCAGTGTATGAAATCGACATCATTGTGTCGTTCTGGCAAAATCTGGAAAGAAAAGGTTTGGATAATGAATGCGAATGAAAATGGATGTCGCACCTGAAGAATCCATTCGATTACATCGCGGTCGAGACCATCCTTGAAAAGGTGACTTTTCCTGTATCGCAGACCATTCCTGAGTTTATCAAGTGTTTTATCACGCTCGGAAACTTGGCTTTTCTGGATACCGGCCTGGCGCATTTCCTGATCCATCGATACAGTGGTAGCTGGAGAAGAGCTGCTCAATCCGTCAGATTCCCTCATTCTTTCTTCCCGTTCACAAAACCTCTTGAGACGTAGCTTTGCTCGAGCCCCTTCAGTCAGGGGCGGTGACCAAACGTGATCCAACGGGGGAGCTATGATAGGTACATCAGGCAAGCTAGAGCGTTTCAGAGCACCAGAGGATTTGGTCCGGGTCTTACGACTTTCCTTCGACTCCGCGGTCTTGAATGACTTGACGGACGGAATAATGAGACGAGGGTCGCGATATATATCGTTTCGTAAAGGATGCTTGATTTCAAGTGGTTCGGGAGTGCAAAGAGCAGTAGGAACCCAATCTGCCGGAGCGTCCGAGACGTCCAAGACCGATTCGACAGTAGGAAGCGATGTGACAGGTGGAACATCAAGTTCAAGCGAAGTGGTTGTGATAGTGGGACCAATCGAGACAGAGTCCTTAGTGGTCGAGCTCTTGTCACCAGCAATATCACCAGGTTGCAACGTTGATCTTCTCCGGAGTGTGGCGGCCTTGTTCGCAAACTGCTTTCTACTTTCGAGTGACTTGGTCGATCGTCGATAAAGAGACAAACGAGCTTTCTTATAAAGAATCTTGGGGCTGGAGGTATCGTGGTCGATGTCCTGAGAGGCCAATTCCCGAGCCTGAGGAATTGTCGAGAAAGAATGAGGACGCTTGCGATTGGTTGAAGGGGTCGATGAGCTGTCACAACAAGGTAGTGAGATGCATATATAATGACTCATGTAACAAAATAAGCTATACCAGCGCATATATGCGTCACTCCTCTGACTCGGCCGACTCAGGCCACATTCCCGGGAGTGACATCGGTTCGTTGATAAGGGTTTGCGCTGCTCCACGATTTTCTGAAGTTTATTACATAGTTCTAAGGCCAACTTGTCGTCGAACGGGAGATCACCGGCTTGCAACGACTTTGCACCGTCTAGTAGTTCAGATATCGAAGCACGAGAAGAACAAGAGGACGAGGTGGTAGATAAATCTGAGCCATAGAGATAACGGCATTCGGCCTCCATAACGTAGCTTGGAGAACTTGAGGCGGGAACTCCTACAACCACGGAGCTCGAATCTTCTTCAGGGTCGTTGATGTCGTTAAATCGGGGGCTTCTGGTGGGAGACGCGGGAAGAGAAGAGGACAGAACATCACAAGGGCTTTTCTGGGCGCATAAATATGGCATTGTAGTGGCAAAAGACAAGGAATCGATGGTGGGGGTGTGAAAGAAAGAAAGGATAATAGCCAGAGCTGTGGCTGTGATTATCTTGTCATCGTGAATCACATGTAATATGAGTCGCGCTCAGCCACGTGCTGGGAAACGACCGGTCTAGGCCTTTCAAACCAATACGTACAACTGCCTCCAGCTGGCAGCTTTCACCGCTACTCATCTTGACTCACACCCTGTACTGTACCAAGTTGCCTTTCAGTCATACCCCGACCCGTCTTGACTCTCATTTTCTGGAATTTCTCCCCGTCTATCTATCTATCTTCTTCCGTCGTCCCCAAAGTTTGCAATACTTGGCTGTTCCTGATTCTACGTCAATGGCGTTATTATTTCTGGAGCGTCATATCATGGAGAAATTTTTATTTTTGAAAAAACCTGCCCGCAATATTATTTTTACCCGTCATAGGCTCGAGCGACGAGAGGACATGCTGTCTCCTACATCTAGCATGATGTCATGTCACCTCGCAAGTAGGATCCGACTTCCGCAATGACGCTTGGCCAACATGCTTTGTTTTTTCATTTCTACGGTGGCCGTACACCTTCTGCTATGCTGGCACGCGAGTATAACGCGATTTGCCACCTTGAAGTGCCCAATGGGCTTGCAGGCATTCGTGGAACAAAATGTGGATGGACAACCACCCATCACCCTTATGTGGCGTGCCTGTAAAACGCTCCAGGAATCTCCGACTCCATTCAATAACACATGATTACCCACGCATTGCCGTAGCAAACCTAGATCATTCCCAATTTCCTTCGATGTAATTCTTTTTTGATGTGCTTCTTATTACATCCATGATGGTGGCCGCCACCATATTTAAGAACTTGTTCAACAATCGAAAATACCCTGCAGTTTTCGTCACCCCTTTGCCCCAAACACCTCTCTAGAACCATGCGTCTCTCTTCCTTGGTTGCACCTTTGTTCGCTATCTGTGCCAGCCTGGCTGTCGCTCAAGAGCTCATCCAGAGCGGCGATACATGGACGATTCACAACGCCAAGTCTGGAACCGTCCTTGATCTCTCCATGGGGGACAACACCACCGGTGAGCTCAGGACTTTACTTTTCTTTCTCCTAATCCTCACCATTTTTTCGTCCAGTCACTGGCTGGTCTTTGAACAATGGCCCCAACCAACATTGGAACACCACCTGGACTGGTTCTCACTGGAACATCCAAAACCAATTTACGGGAGCCTTCCTCTCTGTCGCCGGTGGTACCTCAGCTTCCAACAACGGCACCGTTCTCATTGGTTCACCTGAGGCTTTCGATTGGGATATTTGGCATGATGAGCGTAACGACACGAACTACCGGTGAGTTTTGTTTTCCCTCAATGTTCTCTTTGTTCCCGATTAGGGAACTTCAACCAAGACCTCATTAATTAATTTCCTAAAAAAACGCGTTCGGCACGTTCCAGTCTGTATGTTCCCGAAACTCACTTCAACGCTGATCTGTTCGCCTTCGGTGACCCGCGGATTGGAGACCCCGTTACCCTCTGGGCTGCCTGGTTCGTCCTTTCCCCGTTGACTGCGCTTCCTATTCTGACCTTCCTATTCTGACTGTTTTCTTTTAGGAATGGGACCCATCAAACCTGGGACTTCCAGAGAGGTAAGCCTTTGTTTCAGTTTTTTTCTTGTTAATTCTCTTCTGGTTCTTCGCTTCGTCTTCTTGCTTATCCGCGTCTTCGCGTCGTTCTCCCTTTCATCCTACCTTTCGCCGCTTGTCAATCATATTACGCTACCTTTTTTTTTTCTCTATCTTCATTATTTCGTTTGTAAACCCACGCTAACGCCGATTCTTTTTCGATTTAGTCTAAACCTTGACCGTCGCTCCAAAACCTGCGGCGGAGCGAACACGGACGTCGTTGTCAAACCAGTCGCGGTTTCCTTGACATAACTCGTCTCCGTCCCCAACGCTGCTCTCGGTTCTGTCTTTTTGTCGCAAAGCTTTGGTGATTGGCTCTCATCGTTCCAAGGCGTTCTTGATTAGACTTTATTGTTGTTCTTTTACGTGTTGTTCTTTATTCATATACTCCTAGTCTCCCATGTATACCCTACTCCGGACAGCTATAACCTAGCTGACTAGTGGTTACCACCTTATTTCTTCTCTTTATCGGTGTTATTGTCTTACCTACATGTACGATCCCGAACGGTACGAACGGTATTGTCCTAGTACGATTTTTCATGTTTTTTGGTTACGGATTTTTACGAATACATTCTCTATACTTGTGCACAACCTTTTAGGCCCCCTGATGCATGTATGGACAGGTTGTTTGAACATTCCTTCGCTGCTCTTTTCATTGCAGCTTTCACTGTTTCAGTAAGTGTTCCATAAGGCATGTGATGTAAACCCAACACACAAGATATTAATGCGTGCCTGCACGAATTATATGGCCGCCTGGCGAAATGGCATCGCGTCTGACTACGAATCAGGAGATTGCAGGTTCGACCCCTGCGGTGGTCATCCCAAAGGATAAGGTGTCCTATATTTTTGGAGCCTCTCTTTAACTTACACACATACATATTTATTCTCGAGCAGTCCTTGTGACCTGATTTTATTCACCCTACTCATAGTATCTGGACCCTAGTCTAAGTGCTTTCCTACCATTGCTCATCTGCAGGCCGCACTGTATAGAGCGGAAACCAGTCATCATAGTGGATAAACGATAATTTTGTAGAAAAAAGAAGGTAAGATCATATCAGTGAATACGACGGTAACGAAAAGTAGAGGAGTAAAAAACTACCCACAATCTAATTCCCAAGTCCACGCAGACCTGTCTTGATGTGCGACATTCCAATATACCTATACACACGCAACATGGATAACGCATGGTGGGCATCGGAGACTCAGAAAAAAAGACAGACACACACACACACACACGTTCATCTAACTTGAAAAACAAGACGTACCTGGGCAATACTTTCCGGTTGAAGCCTTACAAAGCCCGCGTCTGTGGAGGTTTTGATTCCTATTGCAAGTTTGATCGAGAGAAAACAGTCAGAATCATGATACAACACACCGTGACATAACAGAGAGGGGAGGGAATGTCGATATGTTGGGTCAGAGAAAAACTCCTGAATGGTGGATACATATGTACGTGTACAAGGAGGTAACAAGGAGGAAAGTAAACCCACTTCCATCAATGACAGCCTGTAAAAAATGACGCAAACGCAAACGCATGCATATGCATCATCCACAGTCAGTTTCCACAATTCGAAAATCAGGACGTTATTGAGAGCCATAATAGGATTAATAAATGTTAGGAGCCTCAGGTACCGTGAACTAGACATTGGAAACTCACATGAACGACATGAACCCCTTCCTTCCCAAACTCCTTTGCCAAACTCTGTGACAACATCCTGTTCCCTGCTTTCGCGGCCGCAAAAGCAGATGTCATCGTGTTTCCCCTCTGACTGGCCGTAGCTCCTGTGAAGATGAGGGTTCCTTTGCCTCCTAATATTTTATTAGTGGACACGTCGTCCGAGTCATTGACTCTGCTAAGGGTTGAGTTGATGTCTACGTCTTCGTTCTCTAGCAACCTCAAAAGAACCTCTCTCGAAAAAGTAAAAGCCGATTGAACGTTTCCTTCTAGACTTTTCTGGACGTCTTCGTCAGAGGTTTCGAGGAAGGGTTTGAAGATGGGGTAAGCGATGTTGAAGAGCGCTACGCGGAGAATGTGAGTTTGATTCTTAATAAGAGACGAAGAGGACGATGATGGAAGTGGGGACGACGGGAGACCATAGAATTTGGATAGACTGGTGAACGCTGCATGGATGTCGTTCGGTCTGTATGAGGCGGTGGGGAATGGAGTTGCCTACATATACAAGTCCGATGATTGTTTTGGTCAGAAAGTCGTTATAAGAAAGCGAGACGTTACTTACCTTTCCCCTTCCCTCTTTGTTTATCTCTTCTGAAAGTCTGTGCAAAGCATCGCTACCTCTAGCTATGAGTGACACATCGTAGCCTCTTCTCGCGAAAAGTTTTCTGTGTTTATCGACGTGTAAATTAAACCTAAGTAACAAGTCGAACAAGGCCTGCTATGTATTGACGCACGCAGTAGCAGCTCCGGTACCAGTTCCGTTTCCTACTCCCCCCACAACGAGAAGGGGTTTAAGAGAAGTTTTGAGGGTTGTGCCTTTGATAGACATGCGAAAGAGACTGAGCAGAGTTAGCTTATTATAGTGCGATGCATCCTTAAAGACGCGACGCCCTCGACGCGTCATAGGCGGTCTATAAATCGACGGCAAAATTAGAAAGATTACAACTGCCAAACACGAAGATTCAAGTTGGCCTTGAGTATATTCCGAAAAGAAGCCATAAAAGCATATTTAAATTCCAGAAGAATAAAAGAAGCCACATATAATATCATATAGATCATCATACGAAGAAAAACCCTCTCCAAGAGTACCCAAAAGCTTAGAGCATGTATGCAGCAGTTCCAACAAGGACCAGCGAGAACGCAACAACGCCGGTAAGACCACCTTTCATGCCAAGGGCACTGTTGTTGTTGGTCATCATTCCAGAACCGGATGATTGGGATGCGGAGGAAGTCGAAGTTCCGTGAGTGCTTCCAGTGGAATGAGAACCTGACGAGGTTCCAGTAATGGATGCAGAGGAATCTGAGGTGCTGGTGCCAGTAGACACGGTGATAGTGGGTATGTTGAAAGAAGCACATTCGGTGTTGAATTCTACCGGGCGAGATAGATAGAGTTAGGTCATTGCATGGTAAAGGGGCGGGGAGACACTCACGGTCAATGAGACTCTGGCCCTCAGTCTTGAGAGAGGTCGAGTCGGGAGCGATGCTGATGAGACAGTTGACGCAGGACTCCATTCCTTTGGCGTTGTCTGAGGTACAGATACAACTTTCAGAGGTACAGCCCTATAGATTTCATAGGGAATCTTAGCAAGACATCGAAAAGCCCAAAGAACGTGCCAACTTACGTTTAGGGAGCTAATGATTGTGGTACATGAGCTTTGGCATTGAGAAGGGAACTGGCTGGGGTCGAGGGCGCTGCTGTCATCTTGACGAACGACAATGTCGGTGGCTGCTCGGCGGTGAGCATCGTTAGCTGGAGGGAGAAGGGTCAACGTTCGTCCTGCGAAGAGGACAGAAGAAAAGTATTCAAATACCATGGAAAGCAAGCAAAGCAGAAATAAGACCAGTGTTAACCATCATCTTGCCTTGTCAAAAGTTCGGTAAAGAGAGACTTTGTAGGGGAATATGTCAGGGGAAAGGAGAGACTAGTTGACGATAGGGACGTCGGGGGAGCACTTGAAATGAAAGTACTGAATGCGTCGAAAGGTTGAAGACCCAAGGACGAGGTATTTTCAGCCTCATAACCCGGCTTTTATTTGTCGAAATAACCCCTAATGATAAAAATCCTCCTGATTCACGATCGGGGACGTAGAGGACCTTCGGAACTAACTTGACATCCTTCAACAAAGGGGGCTAGTTGGACGGAGGAGGGTGGTACTGCTCCAAGTTCACGAGTTCATCTAAACTGGTTAAGCAATGGTAGAAGTTGGCAGTGGCAAAGGAGAACGTACTTTACATACACCTCAAGTCGCATCTTCCTCATTCCTCATCTCCAGCAGGTGCGTTAGTAGGAACTTGTAGATTTCAAATTCGCGGCCGCTTGGGATTGGAGAAAATTTGATCTTGTCCGCTCAAAATTCCTGAGTCAGGAGAGGAGGCTATAGCATAAGGCATCTGCATCAGGAGATGGTAAGAAACGGTCCGTGATTGATTGCCTTGACATGTGGAAGAAGAGGTGCAAGATCAAGTCGACGCTGACGCGTATGTACCGCGTCCGAGTCAAACCTTGACACAGGGCCGGTCTGTCTGTCCAATGGCAGAATAAACCTCTCCTTTCTCAAACCCGTTCATTTACGGATATGTACTATTTCCGTTTTGCTTTTCTTTCTATCTTCATAGCTATAATTCGACACTTCAATTCAAATTGATCTTAGAACGTTCGACGTTCAAGAGTTGCACATCTCGTTTTGTCTCCCAGGTGTAGGCACAGAAAAGATATATTAGAAAGTTGAGTGCAAGACTTTTGCATACATAGGTACTTTAATCCAAAACAGTCCAAGTCTTAATCTCATCATCGTTTTACAGAAGAAGCACCAGAACCGTCACGAGCACAGCGAAGCTCCCACTTCTCGCCCCAAACCCACTTTTCAACGTATTTGCCGCACCGTTTGCACCGGACGACGTTGCACTAGCTGGCGCTGTACTTGAGCCTGAACCCGATAACGATCCAGATCCTGAAGCAGGACTTGTCGCAGTAGAGAGCGAAACAGTTCCTACCGAAGTTGTCAGACTAACACCAGGAAGCCCCCCAGATCCAGTCGGCAATGGCGTCATCAATCCTGTAGTCGATGTAAAATTGCGAAGATTCGAGGTTGGAAACTGAGAAGGTGTAGATGTAGAAAGCGATGCACGACTAGTACCTGAAGATCCAACTTGACCCGTGAACCCGGAGACGGTTTGAGTGGCAATGGTTTGACCGTTCTGGTTGCAGATTGAAGCGAATTCTATATAGGGGGAGAAAAGATAGGCTGGGTCAAAAAGATGGTCTGGTCAATGGGACAGGTATGTGTTACTCACGGTTTACGCTATCCTGGCCTTGTTGAATGACCGTCTCATTAGGCTTCCTAGCCACGATACAATCCACACATCCTCTATACATAGCCTCGTTCTGCGGTGTGCAGAGACAAGCGAGGGTCGGGCACAACTGTCCGCGAATCGTCGATTATCAGTTCTCCGAAGCTATCCCTCAAAAAAAAACCACTTACATCAATGGTGTTCACAATCGGCGTACAGGTGTCCAGACAACCTCTCGGGACTTGCACAAACTGGGGGACCGAGAGATCATCTTGACGAGCAGCGACGGGAACAGAGCGGCTTTCCACTGGGGATTGTTTCGAGGTCCTCAATCATCTCTCAAAATATATCGATATATAACCATTAAACGTACCTCGATTCAAGACCATCAACACCCCAATAATCCATACGGAGACACCCATGATAGCAAGACGAGCCATATCGACCTTGTTTTTCTTCCTCGCGAGTCACAGAAGCGAAGTTAAGGACCCGTTGGTGGTTCCAAGTCAAGAGGGTTCTCGATAGGTGGTTCGATGGGTCAAATGGTTTCATTTAGAAGTCATTCGTTCTGTCGGAAATCAGCGCTTTTTCGGGACAGCCAATTCCACGAGATCATATGTCCAGACCCTATACTTGACATAGGGAATGCAAGGAAAGATGTAGGAAGTCGACTGAGTCGAAGTCTTTGATTTACATCAAACTATCGACTGACAGAATTTTCCCATCGGCATGTCATCTCAATACCGTTTGTAATTTGAATTTAGACCTGTAGACGGGCGATGATCCTCTCTCTCGATATGGATTCTTTGTTGCTGTATTCGCACAGAAGTATGAATTGTAGAGTTGCTTTTCTTTACGAAGAGGACCTAGTAAAGACTCGCACTGTAAACAATCTATGATCCATAAAAATCGATTGTGGGTAGAGAAACTGGCGGTTACATTCCAGTATGACTCTCACTTTGAGTACTTATCATACTACAAGTCAAGATAAATAGCATATAAAATTATAGTAGTTAGTAAATTGAGATGACATGAATCGAGGAACTTCAAAGGGTATACTACTTACTAGAATATCCTTCTTAACTTGAAGTCTTTTCCAGCAGCCAGCCATTATGCAAAGCTAGTTTTAGTTAAAAATATCACTGCATTTAGCATTTAGCATTTAGCATGTCGGCAAGGTGTACTTCAGGGATGCTATACTAATACGTATACGCCGTTCAAAGATCCCCGAAAAAAATGTACTATTTTCGACATGGAATCAAAGATATTCATCGTTCAGAGCGCTAGCCACAAAAGGATTTCGACTTTTCGTTTAATGATTTATGTGAGACTCAGAGGTCATCAGAGTCAAATATAAATCTATGCACTGGAAGAAAGCGGCGAATGGATCAGTGTGGCGTTGGCACTGTCGCGATTGTCCGAGAAATCGGCCTTTGAAGTCAACATGTCGTATTCCAAGCGCTACACGGTAGGTACACTACACCAACTTACAATTGTCGTTTCTACGTATACTGCATCAAGTACGTACTGATTCGTGCACTGCAAGCATTGAGGACATTCCTTTTCACTAGTCATCAGAAATCATTAACTAAATATGATCCATGCGGACCCAAAGATCAGAGACTGAACGACCAGGCCGTTCAACCAGCTATTTTTCCTTGACATCTTGTTCTGCGCTGAGTTTGGGGGTGCAGAAGAGCCAGGAGTAGTCTGTGTCCCATTACTGGATCCGGGAGTATCCGTGGATCCAGGTGATGGTCCAGACGCTGCTCCAGTTGGAATCGATATAGGTGTCGTCGAGATTATAATATCTCCACGGCCATTAGGAATCGAAATAGCCGGGCTCTGCAGAGGTGCCATAGTGGCCGCTAGTGCACTGTTAGCTTTAATGGCATCGTTGCAAAGCACAAAAAAGACTACAAATGTCCGTATAGTAAACATGAGCTCTGTTTTTGAGACTTGGTTGAATTGACTCACGGTTCAGTTGTTGTTGTGATACAGATGCAGCGTTCGAGGCGTCCGAGGCGTCTGGTCTCGCAGTGACCTCTTCCAGGACCACACAGTTCTGGCAAATAGTAAAATTTGCTAGGTTTTCTTGTGTGCACCCGCAAGCAGGACTTCCTTTTCCCTGCCGCTCTCGTTCCCTGCAGATCTATGATACCAACGTTAAATGTGACCCGTAGAAGTTGTAGTCAGCTTCTATAGCTAGCCTTGAGTTTATATGCGTGCTTACATTGGTTGTATTCACAAAGTTGACACACGCATCACCATTACATCCGTCCGGAACCGTCAAGTTCTGTGGAGGCGCTGCCCCCCCAGCACTACCATTGGAGCCACTGTCTTGTCTGGACTCAATCAGTCTTCCGCGTATAAATCTTTGTTCTATCCTATTTGCTACACCTAAATAGCGCCAATAAAAATTTTTAGTAAGGGAGCATTTCTTCGAACAACTTGTGCGCAATAGCCAACATGTACATACCCAAAAGCCCTAACCCAAGTTGAATTAATAGCCAAAAAGCAAAAGATACACGCATATTTTCGTAGAGGGGACCCAAACTTCGGATGTCAATGGTAGGGGAAGGGATCGAGGGCTGATGGCTATGGACATTGGCCTGTTTATATTTCTTGGGATACACATCGTGGGAGCTGGTCGTTGTTCAACCTGAAAGATGATCAAGAGTTTTAACGCTCGTAAACCTTGAATTTGAATGCTTATTGACCTATCCATCAACCCGCAATGTCAGTGATTACATGTACATGGCACGGCCCTTCTTTCATAGCGAAGCGCTCCATTACCAGTATCACCTATAAAAATCCTTCGATGTTGTATTTGAGTTGTCAGCTTTAAGGATGAAGATGATTGATCGCTGTTGGGTAGTTCGAACTGCTGTATCCGAGGGAGAATCAAAGGAGGAGAGGTCAAAGTCGTAAAAACAGGTTCAATCAAACCAGTGTTACCCGAAACGCCATGATGTTGGATGTCTACCCGAATCAATCATTGCGGCACATCAAATGATTCAAACTGAGGAAGATTTAGTATACCGTACACCATCCAATTCGATTCACCAACTAGGATTGAGACCTGACAATAGCTTGTCCTTTACACTTTCGATCGGACGTGTTAAAAGTTAAGTTAGGGTATTATTCCTGGATAGAGCACAGTGTATTGAGCTTACCGGTCCGAGCTTTAACAGGCTTGAGCATGAATCCTAAGTCAGACTATGTGTCCCGGGAACAAAGATGTATATATCTGCTTTCATTTCCCTCCAGATTGAATTGACACTCAGTACTTCAGCGCTTCAGCACGTGTACCCATGCAACGGAACTAGCTCAGAGGCAGAGGTTACGGCCTTCCCGATCAGTCTTTGTGTACTATGTAGGCGCCATCGACTTTTAAGTGGGATGTATACCAGTTCATGTATCGAAGGTGATTGATCCGATTCAATGTTCTTGGAAGTGGATTTGCCGGATTCAATCTCCTCACAAATAGGCTGATCATGAAACCAGACTCGGAAAACATATCAGAAATCTGTAGAAAGATTCTCTACAGGCACTTATAAAAAATAAGTATCATATAACAGAAAATGAAAACATTTCCCTTAAATA
Source organism: Dendrothele bispora CBS 962.96 (assembly GCA_004369135.1). NCBI lineage: Eukaryota > Fungi > Basidiomycota > Agaricomycetes > Agaricales > Dendrothele > Dendrothele bispora. The sequence continues at coordinate 74,576 of ML179168.1, read as the reverse complement.
ACCATGAATGCGCCACCGAACACGACTCCAGCAACGACCAAAAGGGTGGTGCACCCTCTCAACGCGATAGCACTGCCATTATCACCCGAAGATAACCCGTCGTCATTCGAGGAATCACTGTCAGAATCGTCACTTGGGGAGACAGATGTGGTGGTTGGTATCGATCGAGTCGAAGTTGGGGTTGCTCTAGCTGTACCACTGCTGAACTCGGTAAAACCGATACCACCACCAGATGACCTGCTGACGGTTACGCTTCCGGCGCCAGATGCGCTAGCGCTGACGGCACCACCACCTGAGATGGTCGTACTGGGGAGGTCAATACCGAGTGATCCGCAAGCATCGCGAACCTCTATCGTAGAATAGGGTTTAATCAGAATACAAAAACTTTGAATGATTCTTTGGAAAGGATTTGACGAACCATCCAAGTTATCTTGCAACACGGAAGTAAGCGAAGGTTCAAGGGAGGCGAAACAGTTTAGGCAATTTGTGAAGTCACTATAATCTTGAGTCGTGCAGCCACAATCAAGATCGGAAGCATCACAGGCCTTGAATGATATATAGAATATATCAGCATTCAGATTCGGAAGTTCCTAATACGAAATGCACGCACATTAATTGTAGTGACGATGTCATTGCATTGACCTTGACATTGAGTTGGGATAATACTGGGGTCAATCAACTCTCCGGATTGGCGAGCGACCAGTAATTGACGGAAAGGATGCGCAAAGTCCACTGCAGTTCCGGACACTACATGATTCGGGTAGAATAATCAGAAAAACGAGTGTGCGAATTAAATCCGAGAAACTGACCAGAAAGAGAAGCCAGCGCGAGAGTGAGGAGACTCGTAGAAGTGACCCTGTACATGATTGGATTTTTGACTTTTATGTTTTGGGTAAAAAAAAAGTCGAGGCACGGTCGTCAAGAACGAGTCGGCAAAGCTGTGAGCTCCGTGTGTGATAGGAAAGGAATGAGGCCTTGAGGCTCAAGCCTTGGACAATCGTCTTTATAAGTACTCAAGAGTGACCGTGTACGTTTATCCGGATAGAGATGTAAAATGATGCCAAGTAAACAAAGTGTCAAGGGTGGATAGAACAAAGGCCAGGAACTGGTCAGTTTGTGGGTGAATTAGATAAAGCCTAAATATGCGCTACAGCTAGGCCAGCTGACATCCCGTCTCTCATCTTTCCAGCTCTTTCGGTCTATAAAAAGCCGCTCTTGGAGCAATGAGGATCTCTAAAGCTCTGAATGCGAAATGGAATTCAAAATAAAATTCCGGAAAGAATTACCGAAGACAAACTCCGTGTATACTAACGGTAAACGTTTATTGCGCATATGCCTTCGTTAAGTTCGGTAAACAGGGAAAGCCGGAACGAGTCTGAACAGCGAGCATTGTTGAAATGATAAATGACTCGGAACGTTCACGAGACGATAAGAAAGAGGTTAGTACCTCATAGCTCCTATAACGAGCATGAGACCTAAGCGCCTAAGCCACTAATGTCTAATGATCTGACGTCTTGTCACAGTCGACCGACATCGCATGGAAATATAAGCTGAATGATCCATACCAAATTCCTTGCTCGCTCCACTAAAAATTAGTCGTCAACAATAGCAACGATTGACAGAAAATGCCTTGGCGAACGGGACCTGAAGCTTGAAGGTTGAAGTCCCGATTTGAAACGAAATACACTGCTTTTTGTGTCAAACGAAGGGGAGCCGTTCGGGGTATACCCCGAGCTCGGAGCTGAAAGGATAGACGATCGTTAATGCCTGCCTGAGCCGGGTTTGACGGCATCGAGTTTTGCGACAGTGTAAGCAGGGTGACTTGAAGTTGATTTGAAAGAGGAACAGTTGAGTGATCCTTTTCGAACCCTCGACACAGTTGGGTGTCAATTGTGAACATTGATGGTGTATTCTAACCGACTCTGGTGTCTTCATAGGCTCTCATGTGTCGGGACAGAGGCTCACTAGGTCCGAATGACAGAGATCAGCGGAAAAGATTCAGGCCGAATTCCTAAGCTTAGGACCTGTCTAAGTGACACTTGCAGGTGCTACTATAGCGGATGGACAGAGCAACGAGATATGTAATTATGTGACGTACGAAAAGCTGAGGCGAGCACAATGGGTAAGTGCTGGTTTCTCGTTGGCATCAACGGGCCAGTACCCCATTGATGAGGGTTGTCGACGAACTTCGGAAACAGTATTGGCGGGAAACGAAAAAAAGAAAAAGAAAAGCCAGCGAAGCAATCATACATCATGAAGGAGTTAGAACAGGGAACGGGCAGTTATTTTGAGCGTTGAAGGGACGTGAGCGTACTGCACGTAATATGTATGGTCTTCGCATCGCTGCAAGACTCGTAAAAACCGGAATGCTCTCTTCGAAAGCAGCCTCGAATGGGATGGCCATGAAGTCATTTGTATAGAGGAAATGACACCCAGATGCAAAAGAAAATGTGTGTGTACCAGTTGGCAGTAAGGTTGTTGAGGTTTATGAGGGTTTATGCTGGTTTATGACGGTCGTGAGACAGGACCTAGTCTCCCCTAGGCCGACTCCAAGCTAGCAGGCTAGCTTATCTAGAGTCTGCTAAATAACACGCCGCGTCATCAGGACCTCGCTTAGAGTTTCCATAAAAGGTTAATACCCTTTGGGGATAGAGTCATGTGCGCCGTGTACATCACAGAGCTGGTCACCAACGCCTAAGGCTCCAACCGTAATGTCTATTTACTGTATATATATGGTTTTATCCATATATGTTTATGTATATGTATAGGCTCTCTCGAGTGGTGTTATATAGATAGTATGTATACGGTTTATACATTTTATATAGTAGATAATCTAGTGTTCAGTCTGCTTGCCGGTCAATGCAAGATCATCACTTGAACATCTATTCTACCATTGTCTTTCAACCAAAAACAATACCTGACAGCTCAAAGCCACCCTCTTCAAGCACTAAAAGGAACAAATATTGAACATAGCCACAGTTTTGCTCATCATAATGTCCATCTCAAATCACTAACTTTCAACAGAAAAATTATATCAAATTCCCAATAAGTACTGGGGCAAATGGCACACAACTTCCTTGCTATTCTCAATTAGTGTCTCAGTCGAGCATATGATCTTTTTGAAATCTAGACATATCTGTACAGACTTACAAAGCTCACTCAAGGCTGAAACAATTTGGGAGGTTCTTCTAAGCAAGGTTTGGACTAGGAGTGGCCTTCTAGATGTTAACCCCCCTCCTCTCATTCAGAAAAAACATGGTTCTAAGACAGAACACGTGCAAATCATATAGTAAATAGTTATATACAGTATATAGATAGTATACAACTGTATCCGTATAAATACTCCTTGAGCCCTATACATATACATTACGGTTGGAGCCTTACCAACGCCGTTCGTATTCGTGCATTCTTCTCTAATCTACTATATTTCCCCTTCCAACTTATTCGCGTGAACTGTTTTCCAATCTCACTACTCTGAGAACCCCACTATCACCCAGCAAAACTGCCCAGAATGTGCCAGTGCATCCTCCAAACTTCATATCTCCAGTTTCAGGACATCCTACCTCGATTTATGCCTTCGATAATTGCACGTCAACCTTCTTTCATGTAACCTCTAGTGCCTCAGCCCCCCAAAAAGCTTGTCTTTGTTCGGAAGAACATTGAAAAGGACTCTCGAGGGTTGGTACGGCACTCGTTCACGCGCGACGCGACTGAGATTAATTAATTTTTTTGCTTTATAATACACACTCGTGATAAAAACGTGATGTCTAAGCGAGCTACGGTAAGACCCCGGCAAGATTGAGAAGACTAGACCTCGTGAGACTCACGAGTCACGCTTTCACGTGATGTTATCTTTCGTTCTCCTCACCGTCACAGTCAAAGAATAGTCGACTGAATTAATGGAACGCAGACCCTGTTCCTACCTTCCGACTACCACCTCAGTATCATCTAAATGAACCTTTAGCTTATATTCTACCGAAATGTCAAGTGCTCCTGTCTCTGCTTCCATTAAATCCATTGATGCTACTTCGGTTCATCGTATAACTTCTGGACAAGTGGTCATCGACCTTCAGACAGCCGTCAAGGAATTGGTGGAGAACAGTTTGGATGCAGGCGCAACGAATATTGGTTTGCCTCCTTCTCTTACGCTGATGGTATATACCTAACCACACGGCGATATAGAGGTCAGGTTCAAAAACTACGGGCTGAATAGTGTCGAAGTCATTGATAACGGAAGTGGGATTGCGGACAAGGACCATGACAGTATAGGTGCGTGCTACTCACACCCAAATAATGTCAAGCCTGATGCTTGGTGTTGCAGGTCGAAAACACCATACTTCAAAACTGTCGTCCTTCAATGATCTTACCACGGTTACGTCGTTCGGATTTCGAGGAGAAGCCCTTTCATCCCTATGTGCGCTCTGTGAGAGTGTCACGATTACAACTGCGACAGTTGAAAAGGCCCCAATGGGAACCGTACTCGACCTAGCTAAATCTGGTGAAGTAGCGAATAGAGGAAAAGCGGTGAGACAGGTGAGTTTGCGTGAATGACTTACATCCCAGTTTAATGAACGAGTTTCTGCATATAGCGAGGAACCACTGTACTGCTGAAATCTTTATTCTCCCCTCTACCCGTCCGTCGTAAAGAGTTTGAGCGCAACGTTAAACGAGAATTTGGGAAAGCTCTTGCTCTTTTGAACGCTTACGCATTGGGACCATGTTGTGGACTGGGATCCGAAGCAGAATCGTCTACTTCGGATACGTCTGCTGAAGGACCTGATTCCCAGGTGAAGGCCGTTCGTCTTTTGGTTACAAACCAACCGGACAAAGGGTATGTTCTTTGCTCACTCAAACGCCCAACCTCCATGCTGAGTCGGTGTCAGACAAAAGGCAACCCACATATCGATTCCTCTTCCTCGGGCCGGTGCTCTTCCCTCTGTCAGAGTCGGTGTTTCTGCTCTCTGGGGCCCAAAAGCGTTGGATGGGACCACTGACCTAGATCTGAAGTTCGACGTTCCCAAGTGCGTCCTGGTTCTTTCTATGCCGTCTCTTTGTCCTCACTTACTCGATCCAGAGTGGTTCCCAGAAACTTTGGTCGCAAACAGACTATCGATGATGAGGACCAGGGAAAGGACCTTACTGTGCGCGTGGATGGCTTGATATCGTCTCCTCTTCCCGTTCCTGGGTCTGGCTCTAGTTCCCGTTCAGGTACGGGACGATCAGGGACCGACCGACAGTTCTTCTTTGTTAATGGTCGACCATGTTCCCTGACCAAGGTAATCTACAGTCACCATTGTTTTCTGCCGATGTTCTAAGAGCACGGCGATTTACAGATCCAGAAAGTCGTCAACGAAACCTACCGATCTTTCTCTCCTTCGGCGGTAGTCGCTGCTCAATTCCCTTTCATCGTAGCTAACTTTACATTGAGCGGGGAGGCTATCGACGTCAATGTTACTCCAGACAAACGTACAGTCCTACTGCACGCTGAGAGTCATATCGTCGATGCGTTGAAAGTGAGTCATGTTTATCATCCTGAGTACATACGTAGTTGATATCAATTCTTCGATGTCTCAAAGACTGCACTAGAAGAACTCTTCCAACCATCTCGGTCTACGTTCGGTGTAAGCGGAACGAGCAGTAACGATTCTGGGCCGTCCCAATCTTTGGGACACCAACGCAGCGCATCGATGAGACCACGAACTCAAACTTCGGCCATTTCCAACTTGTCTGCTTTGAGCAGAAGCATTTCGATGGGCTCACGGACGCGGGCTGGAGCTGATGATGTAGACGAAGAAGATGAAGTAGAGGAGGGTCTTCTTGGCGCCAAAGCTATCACCAAAAGCAGACAGACTAAACGACCTCAGAAGGATGTCAATGCCGATGCGCATGCACCCAATGACGAAGAAAATGAGGAAGTCGTTGATTCGGCTATGGACGTCGATACATACAACTCTACATCCACTGCGAAGCCGTCTACCGGTCCCTCTACTTCTGGCTTTGTTGCTGCATCCTCCATCACCTCTTCGACACACGCCATTTCCTCGAGATCTCGTTCTCCAACACCACCTCTAGCCAAAGCTCTTGTCAAAGCCATCGATAATGCCAAACAGGTTGAGAAAGGGAAGGAAAAAGAAAAGGAGAAATCAACTGTTGTCTTAAGCACTAGCAAGGCATCGTGGAGCCGTGTTCAAGCCTCTAGCTCGTCTTCGGCCTCTGTTCCTCCCCAAGCAACTGTCGGCGCTGTGCAAACAGCCCAGGTTGGTTCGACTAATGAACAAGTCCCCAGTGGCAACCATGATAGCAATAGGGACGAGGACGAGGACGAGGGACAAGAACCACCCAGGAAGCGACGTAAATCATCCCTAGGCCTTGGTTTGACTGACAAACGTCTTGAGACAAGTTTAGCTGTGGATGACGAAGACGGAGACGAAAGTGATGGTGGCGATATGGAGGTACAGCTGGTGTCGTCTTCATCGTCAAGGATGAAGCATAAAGTTCCTGCTTCCATGCCTTCTGTACAATCACGAGTCGTCAAACCCACCGGATCAACGGTTGGGCTTCATCAGACTAGGTTGACAGACTCGTTCAAGGGTAAAGGAGCTACGGTCCGGCGGGACTTGCGTAACAGGTTGGCAGGTTTTGCGAGGACCGGTAGTCAGGTTCCCCAACCTTCTTCGGATGCTGAAGAAGGTGAAGACGCTGGAGATGAAGATGATGAAGATGAAGCTTCTATGAGGAAAAATAATGGGAGAGCGGCAGAAAAAAGTCGTAATGATGAAGGTGTTGAAAGGGATCCGGGTGGAAAAGAAAAGGATCCGATCGCCATGGATGAGGACACTCCTCTGTTCTTGCCTGGAGAAGATGATGCAGAGAACCGTTCTTTATCCAATAACATGGACCTGGACCTGGACCAAGATGTTTCATCGTCTTCTGCCGTATCTCTTAATACATCTTCGGTTCATGGCCCGCCTTCCACCGCTGTGACGAGTGTATGGCCTTCGTCTTCTTCAGCGATTGTCATCGATGACGACGACGAACAAGCACAGGCTTCCTCGTCAGTCCTATCAGCCAGCGAGAGGGATCGTCAACTCTCAGAGTCTCGCGCCTCACAACCGGTCGACCGGCCTGAAGTCATTAGAACGGCTTCTTCCCAAACTTCAGACGGTGACATTCATTTACGATTCAACCTAGCGGGGATAACACGTCGTTGGTCTTCATTGAGAGAAAAGTTGCGAGTTGCTAGGGGAAGATCCTTCCAGATTCAAAAAGATGTGATGGAGAATCCAGGTATTGATGACGACAGCAGTGGTAGCGGTGGTAGTGTTGGTGAAGACACGACTCTTTCGGACAACGCCCAAGAAGCAGAAGCTCAGCTCGCTCGGGTAATCGACAAGAAGGACTTTGGGAGGATGGATATAATCGGTCAGTTTAACCTCGGGTTTATCATTGTCAGAAAGAGGGGGTATGATGAAGCGGTAGGCGGTAGATCTCCTCAAGAAGGGGGTGCTTCTGAGGTGGCCTTGAAGTTGGACGACCTCTTCATTGTGGATCAGCATGCTGCCGACGAAAAGTATAATTTCGAGACTTTACAGCAGACGACTAACATACAGAGCCAAAAACTTTTCAGGTGCGTTCCACGAATTCGTTATTCGTTGCCCTTCACTTGTTGAGCATTGCCTTGTTAGACCCCAGCCACTGGAGCTTACTGCTTCCGACGAGCTGGTGGCTCTAGAGAACCTTGATATATTAAAGAAGAACGGATTTGAGTTAGAGGTTCGGGAAGATGATCCTGATGTCCAAATGATGGATGATGAGACATCTGGAACCCAAACGCGCAGATTGAGTTTGGTTGCTCAGCCAGTGAGCAAAAGTACTGTGTTTGGTATGAAGGGTACGTGATTTCGGTTTTTCTTTTTGCCATAAGCCCCGTGTTGATCCCCAGGTCCTTTTGGGACATTTTAGATTTAGAGGAGCTGATTCACTTGATGCAGGACCGGCCGACGGGGCAAATGGTACGTTGCTCTAAGGCGAGGGCAATGTTCGCCTCGAGAGCTTGTAGGAAGAGTGTCATGGTTGGAATGCCTCTCACGAAAGGACAAATGACAACGGTACGAAACTGACTCTCTTTAAACCCTTTCCTCCTTTGTTCATCCTCATCGTTTTCCAGGTCGTCCAACATATGGGTACAATGGACCAACCGTGGAACTGCCCTCACGGCCGACCAACTATGCGACATCTATTCGACATGTCCAACATCAACTCGAACTCAAAACCTAGCCTGCGGACCCGAAAGACGGTCGACTGGTCCAGTTTTGCCTGATTTTGCTTGACTCTATCTCTGTACTATATAATCAATGCTGACATCCACTTTATTCTTGGTGATTTACCCTTCTGACAACAAGGAAAAGTCCGTTCTTCTCGTATGCCATGTGTGAGGCAGAAAACTGCCTGCCATGACGTCTGTGGCGTTCTTATCTGCAAGAATATGTTGCGGCACGGGGACGGTCACCTGTAGCCACGCTGTGAAGTCGAGGTTGTGGGGTGGGTATGGTATGACGCCATGGCTCCAGGTGTTATATCACACTTGCACCTCTTACCAGCTGGTGCCTTTGGCACACTCATTCTCTTCTTCGTCGAAAAGAACTTTTTGTAATTCCAAATCTTTAGAATCAAAGCGATTTTATCATGGCGAAAATAAAAACAGAGGATGTTCTTATTATCGTTGCAAGTATCTTCGGCCCTGTTTGTTTCCCTCCGCCACTCACGGAATCTTACTCTGTACTTGTCCAGTGTTCCATCCTTCTACCTCCGGTTGCCGTCTTTCTCATGAAACGACCCGCACAAGACATTCTGATTAACATTTTGTTGACGTTCTTTTTCTGGATCGGAGGTGTCATCCATGCTTTGTACCTTTGGAATGAGCGAAAGAAGTCATGGCTTTGAATGGTTAACTGGATGATACAGTCAGTGTTGTCAAGGATTTTATTTTTTAGGTAAGTCTCTTGCCCTCAGTGTCAAGCATCATATTCAGTGAGGTGAATGATTGATGAACATTTGATCAGGCATACGTATATGATATACCAACGTCCAAATTGACAATGGCGAAACCCGGGCTTATGCTACATACTTAGGGCTTGCATAATTAACTCTGCGACTTATCGTACATAGTTTACCCTACTCTACAGACTATTTATCCAATTGACGTCTCTAATGTTGTATACGATGCATATGTACAATGTGTATGCATAGCTTTCACCATACTTACTTGTTCCGGCTCCGTAATTTTTTTACTATGCTAAGGTTCGATATTACTGTATGCATTCAACCTTTCCTCTCTCTCAGGTCAGTCTCAGGGACATATATCCCGGCGTGACAACGCGCCACAGGGACGAAGCAAGGTACTCAAGGTTTTTCGCATATCCTCGTCTACGTGTGATAAAAGCACCCCTTTGCGCGTGTGTAACATATCGCGGAGCGGAAGGTTAGAAGGCGGCTCGTTATTCCGTTGGCTACCGTGCATGCGTCTGTGGGGAGGGGCCCGGCATTTTCTCACGACACTTCGACTTTGTCGTTGGTTATCTCACCACCATGCCATCTATCCATTCTGTTGCTCGAGCTCAGTGTCATCTTGCTTGGGATAACAGGCGAGTCTTTTTTGACTTGGGATCTTCGTCAATTTGAAAAAAGCCAAGCTTCTTTTCCGAGTATTAACAACCTTCTTTTTTGTTTCTTGCGATTGTACGGGCGTCTGCGTGTGTACGGGGGTGTGTTTACTATAGCATCGAACCCGTTTTGCGTATCAAGTCCGGCGATACTGTCAACTTTGATTGTCTCGATGCGTCCAATGGGCAGGTCAAAGCAGACTCCACTGTGGATTGCCTCTCTTCCATGGTTTTTGAACAGCTTGATCAAGTCAACGGTCCGATTTACGTTGAAGATGCTCAACCAGGAGATACCCTCAAAGTCGAGGTTCTATCCATCGATACAGCAGACTGGGGCTGGACAGCTTTGATCCCAGGTTTCGGTCTGTTGCATGATGAGTATTCTGAACCTGCTTTGAAGATCTGGAAATTGAATAAAGAGGAAGGTTATGCTTACCTCAACGAAAAGAAAGGGATCAAGATACCTTTGAAACCGTTTGCTGGAGAGATGGGTGTCGCTCCTGGGAAGAAAGGAGCATTTTCGACTATTCCGCCTTACAACACAGGCGGGAATATTGATACGAAACACTTGTGCGCAGGATCCACTGTGTTTTTACCTATTGAAGTAGAAGGAGCACTCTTTTCCATGGGTGTAAGTGACCTCGCTTGCTATCTTTTTCACTGTTGAGATCGGTGATAAGTATCTGATTCCCTAATTCCATGGACAGGACGGACATGCTGCGCAAGGAGATGGAGGTGGGTATTCGCTAGATGTAGCTATGCGATTTCCTGATTTTTAAACTCCCCCGTTCCATCTTTTTTTGTCCACATGCATATGGAACGGAAGAGGTCTGCGGTAAGCCCCGATATATCGAAAAAGCGATTCTAAACCCGCGATTGAACCCTTATGAATCAATCCACATCTTTTTAGGAACTGCCATCGAAACGCCCATCAAAGCTCAGGTCCGATTGACAGTAATGAAAGACCGTTCGTACACGAAGACACCTCATTTCAAGACGTCTTCTGTGACAATCAATGATGAAGAGTATTATTGCACCACTGGGGTGGAACCAGACATCAGGGAAGCCACTCGTTCTGCACTTCGACACATGATCAAGTATCTATGCGACCAGCATGGGCTAGATGCTGTTGAAGCTTACATGTTGTGTAGTGTTGCGGGTGACTTGAGAATTCATGAAGTCGTGGATATGCCAAATTACGTCGTAAGGAAGGCTTCCCTTAACTTGATTCACAGGGAAGGCTCATTTCTTTTTTCTTTTGTTTGCAAAGGTTGGGATAATGCTACCTAAATCGATTTTGTCCGAGTGAAGGGGCGTAAGGCTGTTACGTGTCTCTCACTACAACGTTGGTCCCTAAAATGCTCCAGTAACACTACTACATTCTCTTGGAATTGCTGCTGCGCCTATCTCCTTCCTTCATGCTGTCTTTCTTATCGGCACCTCCCTTTCTCCCTTTCCACAGTCGATCCTCCGGAGGAAATCTAAATATGAAATTGAGGGAATCTTTTGTACCATGCATATTTAGTGCACAGGAGAATCCGAAAAATTGAGCATGTGCGAAATCTCCTCGATACCGCCGGTCTGGAAATATGGCAAGATGTTTACTTGACTAGAAATCTCTGCGTGCGTGGAAGAAGGAGTCAAAAAGCCGACAGTGCTCCGTACAGTGACAAAACTTGCAGGCTCTGGATTGGTCTTCCTTCCGCGAAGTGAGTGAAGAAGGAGAAAAAAAGTCAAAGCGCATCAATAACTGGCTAAGGTGCTGTCTGCCACTTTCAGCCGCAAGGTTTCTACGTCAACGATGCACCATATTCAGACGTGTGACTCGGAAACAGCAAGAGGACTTTTTGTATTCACTCGGCGTAACAATTAAAGGAAATGGCTTCACGCATCAACCAGTTCCTTCCCATCAACCCTGAATGGGATAAGTCCATTTGGATAGGTCCCGGTGTATGGCATCAGATAATAGAATATAAAGGCCCCGCCGGTAGTATGTAAGAAGCTCTTTTCTCTTTCGTACTCTCTTACTTATTGCCCCCTTCCGCTTTTTATTGACCGGCCTTCTTACAATGGACTCCTTCACAAGGAAGAAGGGGAAGGAAAGAGCACAGGACACGGAGTCTGTCGACAACCCATTCATCGTTCGCTTCAAAGCACCTGCCAACGAGACCGAGGAAGAAAGGATACGACGAGTCCGAGCTTTCGCAGATGCCCAGAAAGTTTCCAAGCAGATTGACGAGAACCTGGCAGAGTCGAAGAAGAAAATCGACCGGAGAAAGAAAGCGATGAAGATACTTCTCCTTGGTGCGTGCTACCGACCCTAATTCGGGGATTCCTTCATTCACTAACCCGTTCTTCATTTTTAGGCCAGGCTGAGTCGGGCAAGGTAAACGACGCTTCACACTGCTGTTCCATGCGAATTTATTCATTCTTTCCTCTGTCTTCCTAGAGCGCCGTGTTAAAAAGTGCGGAGCTCCGAAGTCCTCGAGTTATTTGGATCACTGATGTCCGTCCTGCTATGACATTTACCAGACTTCCGGATGGCTTTTACGCCCCATCAGTTTCAGAAGGAACGAGGTGTATGGAAGACGATTGTCCAACTTAACTTGATAGGGTGTGCTCTCTCTCTCTTCTTCCTTTTCATTTCCGACTCGAACCAGTTCGTACCAAATCTTTAGCTCGGTCAAGACTATCCTGAATGCCCTCGAAAACAACGATTCATCCGAAGATCTCCTCTCCAGTATCACCATCACACCTCCCCAAACACCACCAACCGATGACCCGGTGAAAAGAAATCATCGCAAGCTTCATCTTCGACTCTCTCCTCTCCTCTCAGTCGAAACCAATGTAAACAAGATGCTATCGGTCGACGCAGTAGCTAGTAAAGATATCTGCGTCCGAGCCGGAAGTGGATGGAAATCTAAACTCGGCTTTCGGGATTCGACCCGGTCCTCGTTCGAATCGATGGAGTTACCGACTCATTCACAATCTGCGAATCAAGAGGACCTGTCGCGCATGTTAGCGGCATCTAAAGACGACATCATACAGCTTTGGGGAGATCCTGAGATTCAGGAACTTTTATGGAGCAGGGAGATTTATCTATCTTCCATGCCCGGGTTGTAAGTGAAAAAAGCCTACTTGACATGTTACGAAAGTGATTCTTACTGTTCTTACCAGTTTCCTCGACGAGGTGGCTCGAATCGCTGCTCCTGATTACGAGCCTACTGATTGTAAGTGATTTCTTTTTCTTTGATGTTCGTTTTCCGATAGGCATCGATTTCTCATGAACAAAACAGGCGATATTGTACGGGCCCGAGTTCGCACTGTTGGAGTAGAGGAGCATCATCTGATTGCTGAAACAGGTTTGTAGTAATTCTCGGTTCCAATATCTCGTGGCTCTTCCCGCTTGCTGACGAAAGAGCGAATCAACCAATGATCTTATACTACTTACTAGTTGCTAACAAAGGGTCCGAATTTTACATCGCTGATGTAGGAGGCTCTCGGGGTTCGGTAAGTGCTCTATTTTATATTCAATCCCCTTTCTATTCAACAAGTCTAGACTAACGGGCAAATTTCAGCGTTGGACTTGGGTGCCCTATTTTGATGACGGTCAGTAATCGATTTTTATATTATGCCCCCCCTTCTCCCCATCATTTCTCGTTTGAGGATATTGTTGTATTGATCTACAGATCTTCCTTATCCCCAGTGCAAGCTATACTCTTTTTAGCGCCTCTAGCTTTTAACCAGATGCTCGAAGAAGACCCTCGGGTCAACCGATTGGTGAGTTGTTATCTTCATGTGGCATTTTTAGCTTCCGCTACTTACATAGTTCTTTTGATTATCACTTCTCTGTATGTTCACAGGAAGACACACTGATGATATGGCGAGAAATATGTGCCAACGTGTTATTGGCTGACTGCAACATCATAGTGTTCTTCAATAAGGTAAGTGAACCCTTGAGCCTCCTTTTTGCCGCCACCTATGTAGTGTGCAATCTTCGGCCGATCTTCTCACATTTCTGAGCACAGAAGGATATCTTACAAAAAACCCTGGAGTCCGGTGTACAAGTCAATAGGTTCGTACCGAGCTATGGCGACCAACCCAATGATGTACCCAGCGTCACGAAATGTGCGTGTCTTTTTCGACAAAGACCTTGATCATGACTCAACTTGTTTATATTTCTCAGACTTCAAGGATCGCTTCAAAGCCTATCATGTAGGTGTCGTGAACATTTTTTTTCTCTCTTTTTACCGAATTACATTCATATTTTTTTAACGAGCAAAAAAAAAACTCACGAACGTCTCTTCCTTTTTGTCAGAAGCGATTATCACCGAAACCGCGGGCTTTTATTTCCCATGAGACCAGCGCAATCGTAAGTCTTTTTGTCGGAACTCTTTGTCGAACTCCAAAGGACTGGGTTTTCCGTTGAATTTAATAATTTCTTAAATTTCAACCTCCCTTTTTTTTCCAGGATACGCATTCGACTATCGCTCTCGTCATCGCAGGTAAGCATCTTTTCAAATATCCCATTGTCCTTTTTTTTTTCTCATTCTTTATTTATTCATCTGGTTTTTGTATAGTCCACGACGGCATAATCCGTAACAACCTGCAACGAAGCGATATGCTTTAATGTGATCAAACGTTAACACTCTACGTACGGCCTTGTGAGGTCTCATGAAAAAAAAAAGACAACTATTCATCATCATCACATTCTCTCTTTTGGAGCCTTGGACTTAACATCTGATCATCTCATCCCTCTGTAATCCAAAAAATTCCTAACAGCTTTCCTATCATTGTTGCGTGTAGCCGTGTCTACGCATGACATTGTCTCTTACTAATGATACTTACTTACGAATATTTGTTTATCTTATTACTTTAAAGGGTGTTACTTTTACAGTTTCCCCGAGTCAAGGGATGAAAGGCAGATGTTAGATGTTAGATGCCCTGTCACTTGGTCTTTCACATCACAATGTGGCAGACAAGAAGGCGCTTTTTGGCACTTATTTTTCGGTGCTACATACTTTGCATACTTAGAACGCTGTACATTAGTATATTTATCTATCATTTACTACGTCTTCTTCACACATCAATGTTCTCGTTACATTCCGTTCCATTTCACACTACTCCCTTGTCCAACAATGTTTTACAGACCGGTGCAGAATTCGCAGCGGTATCACCATGCTTATTTACAGATGTGACCCTCTGATTTCTCGGGAGTCGAAACTGAGCCAAGAGAAAGCCGGTTTCATCATCATCATGGCACCGTCGGTTCCCCTGTTGTCAACCCTTTTTACACGTCTCAACCCATGGAAAAAAAGTAGGTTCGTCTTCATGCTGAGAAGAATTCTTCCGGCATATCCACTAACCTACTTACTGAGATACTTATCCACGGTAGTCAAGGGTCGCAGATAGTAATTGCATTACTATCCTTCGTGCAACCCGCCAACTCCAATACTCAAAATCTATACACATGTTCGTTCTAAGAAGCCCTCAAACATCCGCCACCACAACCTCCGACATATTAAAAACGAGAAGTGCGGAACAAGTGGATTTGAGGTCGGCTGACTTATGCAGGCAGGCACAGAGTATCTAATACGGCAAACTGCCGAAAATTCCAATTAGTGTATCTTGTCGTAAACCCCTCCTGATCATATATGTAGAATACCTCGCTACCCCGGCGGACATAGTGAACTTGATGATCAAGATGGATGAGCAAAGAAAGATGGTCTTTAATACGTTATACCTTATACGTTATACATGTACATCAAAAAAACATAAGTACGTTTGTGAGATCAAATGGGCTTTTTAGATGGTCCGGTTCTTCTTTTCACCTTAGGCACACCACTACCACTATTCCTGTTACATCTTCACACTTCCTTTCAAACTTACTCATGCTCAATCATGATCCAAAAGCCCCACTTCTCCCAGCGCAGAACAACAACTTTTTCCCGCTCCCGCTCCGTCCAATAAGCTGATTCATACATCGCCCACTTCCTCGGGCTCATGCGGAAGTTTCAAACCCCCCCAACACAACACAACCAACCCATCTGATATGTACCTGACATCTTATTAGTATCAATCATCATCCATAACATTTCTCCACTTTCCACAACAACAAAAAATCGTTGATAGATTACTTTCCGTTTAGATATAGATGGGCAAAGTAGGGTTCAGACCCTTCCACTCAGGGCCATTCACAAAGTCCTTTTCGTCAATTAAGAAGTCCTGTTTGAAAAAGAGGAATGCAGGGATGTCAAAAAGCAGTTAGCTTCATTCCACGACGGAGTAATCCGAAAGAAAAAAAAAAATCCAAGTAACGCTACTCACGATAGGACATTCGACCAGCGCGCCTTTCACTTCCGCAAGTCGGCTTTTGACGCGTTCCAAGGGGATACCAGGGACAACATGGCCCGTCTTCACCTTAGGGACGTAATTCTGTAAACAGGTAAAACGCACGGAAAAAAAAAAGAATAAGCCATGAGTAAGAAACTTGTCCAAGGGGCACCGAAAACAAGAAAAAAACATACCTCGTAAGCTTTCCAATCCCTGACCAAGTTCGTCGGCACAGGTCTGAAAATCTCCGTGAAGACTTCCCTGTTCTTCCTAGCCGTGTCCCTCCATAAGTCCATCGTCTTCTCCGAAAGAGGGTCAGCAACCAACTGATCTTCCTCGCTCGCCGTCGTGTCCTCTTGTGGGGTAGGTGCAGGGTGCATGCACGCGGTCGGGTGGCGAGAGGAACTATAGGCATCTTGCGGGGGGATAAGACCGAGATGTTCTAGCGAGAGGTAAGAAAGTGTGAGTTAAGAGTCAGAATTGATTTAAGTAGACGGGGAGGTAAAGGTTCTAGGGAGAACACCGCAACAACTCACCCTTGTACAACTTCCTCCTCAACGTAGCCGCGAACCTCGCAGCCATATAGTCTTCTCCGTTCATCTTGGACTTGATCATGTCTGTATCCTCGACGACGAGAGCGATCTCGGAGTCACCGTCGCCTTTCTGAGAACGGTCGTTGATGTTGGCGGAGCCCATCTGTGTTAAGTAAAAAAAAGAAGTTGCGTGGTGAGTTAATGACATTAGACCGGTGAAAGGACAATGTGTCAGGAAAGAAGAAAGACATACAATGACCCTCCTGTCATCGACAATCATGACTTTAGAGTGGATATACAACAATTCCGAAACATATCTAGCAAAAAAATTTGAGCTTTAGCAACTCATACTCCCCCTAAAAAAAGGAACACTCACGAATTCAATTCCTCCTCATCACTCCCATCCCACTGCTCCTGTTTCAACTCCGTCTTGTCCTGCAACATATGCTGAACCACGTTATCCGAAACCCTTCCTTCTCTCCCATCTCCATCCAAATCCAATCCCCTCACCTCCCTCGCAGCTCTCTCAAACCTCCTTATCGTGTCCCTCGCTTCGTCCTCCGTCTGCGGCACCGGCACCGGTTCAGGTCCTTTCTTCTTCCCGTCCTTATCGTCTTTATTATTATCACGAGTTCTTTCAGTCTGTCCTAACCCTTCAGTCGTCTCCACATTAGTGTTGATCAAGACTTGTTTCACTTCCATTTGACCTTGACCTTTGGACGACGGGTCATCGGTTTTGAAAGCTTGGTCTCCTAGCCACAAACGGGCGAGAGCGACTTGAGCGGCGAGGAAGCTGACACCGGAACGGGCTTCGACTTGTTGGATGAAGGAAGAGGGAGAGTTGATACGGTCGTAGGCGCGGAGGTGGTAGAATCGGATGTAGTCCATTCTGAGTTTTTTTTGAGAAGAACAAAAGGTGGAATTGAGGACTCGCATCAGTATTCACGAGCACAGAAGTGGGGGAAGAAAGAAAGAAAGAGAAAGCAAACTCACGGTTCGATACCCTCCTTCCTGATCACCTCATAGATACTATTCCCACCACGGTTCATCGCCCTATACTGACCGGCCATGATAATCTTGAGCGAGGTCTCGTCCTTGATGTTACCCGAGAAACCTGGGACTTCTGGGATCGCGATCACGACCTGTCATCACGAAAGAGAAAGAACAAAAAGAGGAGATTTTAGTTAACATTTTCATTCAGGGAGAGAAAGGAAATTAATTAGCTAAACTAACCTGGAATTTCCTCCCCTCCTTGGCAGCTTGAATGATCCTCATCGCCAACGCTTGAGCGATCTTGTTCGTCACTTGATCGCCGTCGACGGTGGAGGAGATGAAGAACTGGTTCTCGATGTAGATGTAGTGGTTCGCTTCGTTGATCAGTTGGATGTCTTGATTGTTAAAAATTAAATTAATGTTCATTGTCGGATATTAGTATCGTAATCAGAGGGAGAATTAAAACGGTCAGTGCCAGAACGACCAGAGAAGGGGGAGAAGGCTGAGTTTACTCACAGGCGTTCTGGATACTGTGCTCAGTAAGCACACCGTGACTCCAGTCTGAGACGCTACGGACGACTTGGACACGGCAGGTAGCGGGGTCGGGTTGTGAATAATGATTCTCTTGGTCGTCGTAGTCATCGCCGTCGTCTAAAAAAAAACCATTTGATGTCAGGATATCTCAAACTCAGAAAAGAGAGACACAAACACTAACCTTCACCATACCCAGCAAACCTATGCCACCTTTGCCTATACCTCCTACCCATCCCATGCCAAGTCTCCCTGTGAGGATGTCTGACGACCGCTTCGTTCGGACTCGCCTGGACGTTATGAGGTAACGCCAACCAATCGACGTTCTTGCTTTCCCTATACTTCCTTTTCTTAATCTCATTCCACCTCTCAGTGAAATGTTGCACGATATCCAACACACAAGGACCGGTCAACGTCATATGAACATCGTGCCAAGGCATCCTAGCACTTTCCAACAACGACAACTGATTCGAAGCGTAGTCACCTACGTTTTGGAAATCCATGATCCTAGCATTGTTGAAATCCTGTCCGGGGAATAAGGTGTGTGAGAAGGAAGTGGGATGAACGTCGGCTAGAGGGTGGTTGTGGGTGTCCCAACGACCGAAACAGAGATCGAGACCACCGATGCAAGCGAAATGGTTATCGACGACAACGACTTTTTCGTGGTGAGACCAGAACTCGACAGAGTCTTTGGAACCGATATGGTCTGGGTGACGGACACATTGGACGTTGGGGTGGAGATCGGTGAGGGCCCACTAAGAAAGATTTGTGCATTAGTTATGTTTAACCTTCGGTTAGTTAGGGTTGGGGAATTTTGGGTTGGATTGAGGTTTTGGGGCGGGGGAGTTTTATTGATTGGGGTTTTGGTTCAAGGGGGGGTTTGGAGGGGGCGGTTAAGGGTGGGGCGGTTTTCCGGACCAAAAAAGAAGAGAAAGCTGACCTTGGTATGCCTGGAACTCATCGACATCGTTTGAGTGACTTCTTTATAGACTACCACATAGACTTTCACCCCCGCTTCCGCTCTCCTTTTCAGGACCCTATCTAACCTCCACTGTTCCTGCAAAGCAGGCGGCCTACGCAAGTACAGTTCCGGTGTCAACCACCAGTCCAAGATGAAGATGCACTCTTTGGCGCTCTCCAGCATCTCGGAGAGAGCCCACATGTAGTCATGACCGTCGACGTGCCATTTGACGGCGTTGTTGGTGCGTTCTTCAGCGAAAGAGTTGAATCGGTGAGAAGCGTTGATCTCGGCACGAATCTCGTCCGCTTTCTTTTCTTCAGGGTCGTCGTGACGGCGGTTGGGGTTGAGGCGACCTGTTGTTTTCAAGACAGAGATAATTGTTGTTCAGTAAAAATCTGTCCGACTGGTTAGTACTGAAACATATTCTCTTACCGATGACCTCATCCCTAGCATGCTCTAATCCCTCAGGGATTTTCTGAATGAGGTTGTGGATGAAGCTCATAGCTAAGGAAATACGTAGAGTATCGTTTCCTGGTGTCTTGATTGTTGTTTGAAAAAGAAAGGAAGAGGGGTTTATAGCTGATAAGGGAAGTGGATTAGGGCGGCGCGCCGGCAGTGCTGGTCACTGGCAACGGGATCCTGTTGCATCATTTGGAGTCTTGGATCATCTCAATATTATACTATGTGCTGCTAGGCGTGCCTTTCGGTCTATAAATGCCCGTTGGTCTCTTCGTTCCGACCATATACATATATCCATCATTGGCACTTCCCGATGACATTGGGCGTTGACAAAAGCAGAACACAAACCCTCAACCTAGACCCCTTTCTCCTTGATCTTGCTGCTAGTGGGCCTAGACCTCTTCTTGGGCTCGGTTGAAAGTACAAACTTCCATTCTTAGGTCTCTGGAACCTGGCTCATTGATTATACAAAATTGATATAACAAGACTCGACTCGGACAAAGTACTACAAACTCAAGGTAAATCCCGACGGATCTCATTGATCAAACATTTCAGATCCATGATGTGTGATGCTTGTAACAATGGGGTCATAGTTTCCTTTTTTACAGCAGCTCCTAATCTATTTTCTGTGTTGAAGAAGTGGGCAAAAATATTATGCTTTTTTTTGAAGCCTTATAACTAGGAGTTTTAATATCCCTTCAATTGTCATCATCACTTGGAACTTGACTTGGTTTTCAATGGAACCTGGCAAGATTTATTTACTCTCAGAACATAAGGCTATTTTTTCTTTTGTTCCAGAGTTAGTATGCCAGTACTTTCCCATCAGAGTCATTGTGGCAAAACATCTCATACAGCTAAAAGACCACTATTCACAACTTATCCAAATCTGATGTTCCGAGTCTAGCTTGAAAGTTATCTGCTTTTGTTCTACCTAAGTATCTGCATTACTCTGGTATTGACTTAGGCTGGCATTTGTGGCAAGACATCTAGTCTCCCAATTTTTAACATGGCCTTGAAAGTAGAATCAAAAAGAGGAAGCAGAGAGAACATGTGGCCCAGGAGTTGAAATGCACTACTGTATCCCCTTCTATTTGAGTATGCTAGATATTATACACTGGGACAGCTCATTAATCTACCCAAGTTCCAGGATAAATCCCAACTTCTTCAAATAAAAGTACATAATTAGTGATTTTAAATCTTTTCATCTTTTTTTTGTACAGTTCCCGCTGTATGAATGAAACAGCTGAAAAGAACATCTATCCCACTTTACACAAAACATGCCCAGGCCTATCGTTCAATGGGACATTCGCAGTCCACTCCCAATCCTCTCTCCCAATATCTTTTGTTTGCTTCCCGTGTCTGGAACAAAACAGAACCAAATTCCAATAAGTATAAGAAGGGCAAGTAGAAAAAAAAACAGAAGTCCCCGTAACGCCGTTATAAGTCGACCAAGACTTTTATCGAAAGAAAGAAAGAAAAGATATACCACACTCACACAGAGATAAGATGATAAACCAATTCACGTCTCGAAAATCGGCATTGTTTCCCCTCATCCCCGTTGTAACACTCCTCCTGCTTCACTAGAGTTCGCTCATCAGCTTCAACTTGCATCAACGAATCGCCCTTCGATGTCATCGCACAATGTCTGCAACCAAACAGTTTCTTCATTGGAAAGGCTTTCCCCATTGTAATGACAGCTCTATGCTCCGCCTCAAGAAACGCTGTGTGCTCCGAAGGGTTCATATGAGTCCAAATGCGGAAGTCCCATCCTTGTGGATGACGGGCGTTATGGTTGAGCTATTCGGGAAAGAAAGGCAGAAAAAAAAATAAAAATTCAAGTTTCAACCTTTGTTCGATTTATCGATGACAATCTCCCCTCCTCTCAGGCTCAATCCGTAAATCAAATGCTAAAACACAGGAGAACCAGGACCAGAGGAGGGAGGGAGGAATAGACGAAAGAAGAAAAAAAACATACCGCATGCATCCAAGACATAAACTTTTGCTGTCCCTTATGTTGAACAACAACAGCTCGAGCGTCCGCTTCCTTACACGTCAAACATTCCACGATCGTACGAAACTCATTCATATGCTCCACCGTCACATTCCTAGGGTCCAGACTGATCGTCTCCACAAACTTCCTTATTATCTGCGCTCCATCCGAATCATACACAATCCTATCGCCGCCATGGTTCCACGGTGATGACCCAAACCATCCATGGTCTCCACGAAGTTCTTGACTGGTCGTTCGTTTGAAACAATATGAATGAGTACAGGCATGGGTGAGGACAGAGGGGAAGGTCAACAGTTTCTCTCGGCATTTAGCTGCGGTGCATTTGAAAACGGTAGTGGCAAGGGAGAGATCCGATAATTGAAAGTCGGGAATGTCACGAGCAGCGATGGAGACGAGTTCATTAGATTTTGCTTGGTACCACGTACGTGAGATATTGGGTAGTTCAGTTATCAGAAAGTCAAATATGTTATCTGGAGGAGGAGATTCGTCTTGGACAAGAGGTCGCTCAGCGATTTGCTTGACGGACTGAAAACCAATGATATCAATGAGATTCGGGAGAAGGATGTCAGGATGTTGTTGGTTGCAATATATAGGATACATCTTGCGCAAAACTTCGTAACGGGGCCTGTAGATTTGGTGCATTCTGACATTTTTGACTTGTTTCATCAAATCGATCAATGGATCTTGAATTCTCATCCATACTGGATAGATAATCCATCAGAGTGGGATGCTAACCACCGAACTTAAGTATCTCAAGACTTACTGCGATCGGTGAGCTCCTTCGGTTCCCTCACAAAAGGATGTGAATGAAAGTCGCCTCGCGGCGACAGGTTGTCAATCTCCTCTTGCCAGCCGAGCACAGCGAGTTTTCGGAGTATCCTAAGTACAAGTAGAACCTCATGTTAGATCCTTAAACTGATCTCCCGTGAAAGAACCCCGATACTCACGCTGCCTTACGACGTTCACGGGTATTCTCCCGTTCCCGTATCCGTTCTCTTGCTCTAAATCTCACCCACTCCTCATACAGTTTGACGCTCTGATCCAGGGTATAAGATAATCCATTAAGAAAAGATACGGAAGGATCTCCCATACCTCCCGTCTGGCTGTCATGCGCGCAATTTTTTCCGCAAACCAAGAATCCAAGTCTTGAGAAGTCGATATAGCCTTTGCGTATTCTTCCAGGTGTTTCTCCACCATAGAGACCATGAAGAGCCTCCCTTGTTCAGTAGGAAGACATTTGTCGAGCTTTAAATCATCGACTTTCGTTGTCAAATTGTGCGACACCAGTATAGACCAGACTGGCCTGAGCCTTAAGTTGACATCAGCATACACACGAACAAAGAAAAGATTGAAGGGACGGACAGCCTCGAACGACAGTTGTTACATAGACGCGTTGCGAACATCCACAAGATATTTTCGGATTGACGCATCATGCATTCACAGTTCTGTGGAGTTTAGAGACAAGGTTTACTCCAAAGGATGGCTAAAAATGAGTTGATAAAGTGCCTTACATGACATTGCCCATTGAAGACTAGATCCGCAAAAGCCGGTTCGCTCATGGAATCCAGTGGCGAGGGTAGACCCACATTGGACCGAGCAGCCCTCCAGACGGAGATGGACTGTGAGCGGTCCATGAGGAAGTTTCGTAAAGGTTTTGAAGTTCTTGCCAATCGCAATACGTCGTAAGGTTCCAAGTGGCCGAATATCTGCAAAGACTTTGAGTTAAGAGCTCATACGAGAAGTATCGTTGTCACGCACCTCGTAAAGGATATCCATTGGCATATCCATGAGCATGTAGAGCTTCCCTCTACGAGGATTGCCTCTCTTCACTTTCTTGGTGTGGCTCGGACCATCGACTACATGCTCGTCCTCCTCCTGCTTGCGTTTCGAGTTTCGTGAACCTGTATCAGTGCTCTTCTCCACTAAAGGTGAGTCGACAATCATAGGCTGTGCAGAGTACTTCGATTCTGACTGCTCAACAGTCCGAGAGGAATGGCAAAGCAGATTCTCGAGTGACGGTTGCATCGTGTGCAGTGGCTAGAAAAGAAACGTTTCATCCACGTCGTTTGCAGCAAAGCTCGTTTGGAGTGAAGCGCCTGCAGGTTATAGTTATGACGATGATGGTGATCATGTGCTAATTTCACGGCCGTTCCCAATGTCCCTTTAATGTGATGGGATTAAACTCTCTCGTTTGTTCCCTATTTCGAATGTCGTACACATAAAGAAATGTTCTGGATTTCATTTCGGGGATCGCTCTTTGTTTTGAACCGTCATAAACAATTGGAATCGCAAAGAAAAAACGAAAGGAATGTTTACAACTCTGCACAGCACAGCAAAGATCTCCTCGGGGTAGGCGGGGACATAAGGCGGGAACCGAGCAAGAGGAAGTTGAGATATTAGATAAAGTTTAAGTTACTCTAGAAGTTTCCCGAGGCTGTTGCCAAACAAAGGACGCCGCCATCTTAATGATGCCAATACGAGACTCCGCTTGTAAACTACATACCACATCATGATGGTCAGTCTAACCTCACATATCACCCTGCAAACGCTCATAAGAGATGGTGTTTTCGTCTAGAACGGAGTCTCCGAGAATCACGTCGAACCTATTCAAACTCAATCTCCTTCGAATGTATCTTCTCTTCCTTCATCTACCCTCGATTTTGCCGGTAGAATGTTCGACGCAGCAAGGCAGGGGAATTCCGAGCTCCTGCTTGCAGCCGTCGATGCAGGACTTCCCATAAACCTAACGAACCATCAAGGTAACGTTCAATGTTATACTTTTCCTCGTCTTCTCCGTCCATGAAAGTTCCTTTGGGGATGAAAAGCTAATTTCCGTTTCTGATACATAATCATCTTTTAAATGCGCTTCGCTTTTTTCGGGGAATTCAAAAAATAAAAGGCAACACCCTCTTGATGTTATCGACTTACGCTGGACATCTAGACCTTTCCCGTGGTTTGCTAACCCGCGGAGCAGATCCCGAACGACTCAATGATGCAGGGCAAAGTATTGTGGCGGGTGCAGTATTCAAGGGTCATCACGCGCTCGTTCGTTTGTTAATCGAGCACGGAGCGAATCCAAGGCACGGAAAACCTAATGCGATCGAGAGTGTCTGGATGTTCGTCAAGGATGAGGAAGGTTCGGGAGAAGGAGATGATAGAACAATGGGACGGCAGGAGCTTTTAGATTTGATGGGTGCGAAGGAGGAGGATAAGGAGAGGATGGAAAGGGAAGGTGTGAGGGTCATGATGGCTCCACCAGGGAGCGAATAGGGCGTCTGCAGTGATTGAAGGCCAGGATACGGAGTTGAAGATCTAAACCGAAAGTGTAGCATATTGTTCTGACTGATAAACTCTGTAACAAGAAAAGGCATGTACTGTGTATTTGGGGAGTGTCCCATTGTACTAATGACATCGATCAACCATTTCCTTCAAAAAACAAAAACGCGCGATAAAATTTTGGGACGCTACAACAGAATACAGTATAGTGATAATGGTTACGAAAAGAATAAGGTAACGCGAGTGCGCATTGTCAATTAACAAGAAAACAGGTAGTTGCTAGTGTAGCACTAGAAGCAGGTATAAGCATTATGAGGCATATTGATAAAACACATATGCATATGTATGCTGGATAATAGTACTGGACATGACTTGGAGCTTGGATGGAAACTTGTGAGAAATATAAAAAAGAATTGGGTTGATTTGGGCATGGGGTAGATGATGGATGGGTTGACGTTTGGTCACGGGCGTCTTGTAGAAACCTTCTTGTCATTCTGCTCTTCTTTGGATTCTTGACTCTTTGTTCTTCTTCCTTTCTTTCTTGCACCTCACTTGACTGGAACCCACGCCTCCTTGCACATTTCCGAGTACGTCGCGCTCGCAGACCAACTCCAATCAGAACGCTCGACTTTACGTTTCTTATGCCTACGCAGAAAAGGAAACAAGCCAAGTCAGTTGATGATGAGCCATCTTCAAGATTGGCAAGCGGAAACGGCAAGAAGACACATACACGTCAAACAAATGTTGTCTGAAGCCTTCATAAGAAAATCTTTGCGAGCATCCTTCATGCGTACACGATATCGCCTTTTGTACAGGCCGAGACCCCCATCCCCAAGAACCCCGGTGTTCACTATCAAACACAACCTCGTTTTCAGCCTTCAGGAACGCTTCGTACTCTGGTCCGTCTTTGGGTATCATGGCTAGGTGCTGGACCTTGCAGCCGTGGTTCAGCTGTATGAAAAAAAGAAGTGTGAGTCATCAATACCTTCCATACTCGGGACGAAGGAGGGAGGAAAGAAACGAAACATACCGCTTTCTGCCAACGCATCACACACTTCTTATCCCTCGTTCCTTTCCTTCTACACCTCGTACACTCGATCGCGTAGTTTCCTTTATCCAGCTCTTCCACCGTCGTCTCAGCTGGATCTAGCCCCAACACATACCGTACAAGCAGTTTGACCCTCTTTGATCCATCCAAATCAAACCTCACCCTATCCCCTCCTTCATTCCAAGGTACAGCACCAAACCAACTCGCATCCTCACTCATTCCATTAAATTGCTCAGATCTCCTTCCCCCAGGGGAAGAAAACCTCGGAGAAGTCGCGCAAGAATGTTTGAGGATCAAGTCATGAGACATGCGTTCCTTGCAATAGGATGCAGAACACTGAAACACTGACGTGGCGAGTTTGAGGTCCGAGGGTTGGAAATCGGGTTTGACTCTTTGGGCTATCAAGACGAGTAGGGTTTGTACGGTGGAAAGCCAAATATGAGAGATCGTTGGGAGTAGTTCGAGGAGAGGGTCGAAGATGTCATCCTCAGGAAGGTCGGTCTCGGTCGCGCTCGGTATCTCAGCGATACTTTTAACGAGGTCAAGGGTAAGGATGTCTCCAATAATGGGTGTTGGAAGGTCCGGGTCCTGGAGGTCAACGTACTGGGGATATGCTTTGCGGAGGACGTTGTAGCGAGGACGACAATTTCTACGAATGCGTAGAATGCGCATTTCCTCCATAAAATGCGTCAGGGGCTCCTCAATGTTCTTCCAGACTAAGGACGGGGTTGCGTATCAATTTCTAGAGAGTATATAGGAAGTTTCAAATGGATACGCACTACGTTCGGTCAGGTCCTTGGGCTGGTTAACCAGTTTGTGGTTGTTAAAGTCCCAACTCCTGTGTTGCTTGACAAACTTGACTTCTTCCTCCCAGCCCTGTTCACTCAACCGTTCAAGTATACTGACGGGGAAAACAAATGAGGATGACAGATAAAACAATTCAAAAGACAACTCACGCAG
Organism: Dendrothele bispora CBS 962.96; assembly: GCA_004369135.1. Lineage (NCBI taxonomy): Eukaryota > Fungi > Basidiomycota > Agaricomycetes > Agaricales > Dendrothele > Dendrothele bispora. The sequence goes on along the minus strand of ML179168.1, from coordinate 47,809 downwards.
TCCGGCGACGAAGCCTAGTTTTCTCAATCTCCTGACTTCGGGTGGCTAATCTTTCAGAATGCCATGCTTCGTAGACTTTGATTTCCTGCTCGACAAATTAGAAGTCATCCAGAGTGGATCTAACGTTACAAGACTCACATCTTGCAAGTTATGATGGATTTCCGCCTTAAGAGAGATCCATAGAGCTAGAGTATCGTCGTCTTCCTTGAAGACCTCATACTCGTCCAGCAGTCTGTCTACGAGGGTTTGAATAAAGGCTCGGTCAAATGGAAGGCCTTTGGCAGCTGTTCGGACTAGGGGAGTTGTATGAGATCGGAGTCGAGGGAAGGATGATAATGCGGGCTTACAAGGTTCCTTTCCAGGGGTAATCTTGATATACGGAAGGCAATCGAGGAGACGATGACCAAAGATCTTCTTAAACTGCCATTGATTTGGCATAAAATCTGGAGCAGAAAGTTCTTCTGTTGGGGTGAACCTTTGGACAACAAAGAGAATCAGCTACAACCTAGAGCAGAACGATATCCAAAACGTACACCAAGGGAAGGCATTTATTGCAAAGACGAGTCCTAAAACGCCAAATGATGTTTTCACAGCGCAAGGAGTGGCAAGTCTACATGCAGTTATGTGAGTTGGCATGGAACTGAGTAAAATAGGTACGCGTATCCTTACGTGACAATGAGCATCAAAGGCGAGATTAGCGTATTCAGGCTCGCTCATTCCAGTCATAGGCGGAGGAAGACCGGGTACATTCGATCGCGCAGCTTGCCATACTGAGGTCGAAGACTTGTCCATGAGTAGCCTCCTGAGATCCTTTGTGGTCCTGGCCAGTTTGAGAATGTCGAATGGCGTCAAGTATCCAAAAATCTGCAGATATATGCTATTAGCAAGAGAGAGAAAAGGTTTATAGCTTTGCCACGCACTTCAAACAAAACATCCAAAGGTATCTCTGTGAGCTTTTCAAGCTTTCCTCGATTGCCACGGAACCTCGGAGATGTCTCGACCTCAGCTTCAACATCTTCCTGTTCCGCCTCTTCAGATTCGTCAGATTCGTAATTGTACGAAATTCGTGCTCGTTTTCGTTTGGGCTGGCCATCTACAGAAGGCGGGCTTGTAGAAGTAGATGAGCCCGAGTCGCTGTTTGTAGAAACAGTACTAGTAGTGGCGGCAGCTGCTGCCTGGGCCCGCTCAGCCAGACGAGAAGATTTGCGCGTTGCCGGAGAGGGCATGGTGGTGGTATAAGAGAAAAGAAGAAACTGAAACGTCTATGCGACCATATGCACGCGGTCGTGGTTCGAAAACAAATTGGAACCAAAAAATTCCACAATTGGGGCGGAGATGCGGCGGATTGTCGCGGCAAATCTCCGCCCTTTCGTCCTCAAAAAATAACACTTGTAAATATTTTTCTCCTTTTACGCTTTCTTTTCGCCCTTTCTTTGACGACTTCTGCATGTTCCACAGACCAAGAAATACCAAGGACTAAAGGGAACTGACTGGAATTTCTCCATTGACGCGATCACATGACGAAATCGCCTCTGGGATCCCCGTGGAGACTGGTGCATTGATGCCCAAAATTGCTCATGTTCATATGGACGGCCCCAAAAGTATCCAAATCAGGGTCGATTGCACTTCAGACGTACAAAAGCAAGTCCAAATTCGTTTCATGTATTGGACAATAAAAAATGCTTTACACCAAGTTGGTGTCAGGCTTAGTTGAATTTTCCTAAGTAGTACTTAAGAGATCTCGAAATCAACCACGTCCACGACTTATCCTACAACATTATCCTTGCATGTCAAACACACCGACAGTAAACTCAGGCCTCGACATACCTGAAAGTGTTATCTCGGTACTCTTTCTAATTTCCGAATGCAGACTTTCTCACTTCACAAAATGCATCGGCACTCACACTCATAAATTTCAACGAGAAAAATCTTCCCAATACTTCAGCTATACCAATTACATGGTTAGAAGATGAAAAGCTCCTTACTATAGCTACCGGAATCATTAACAATCCTAGCAAATCTTCCTTTCTATCTTATTTTTGTAGTTATCCTGGAGACTCGCCGCCAGGAGAGAAAAAAATGAATTTTTTTGGGAATTTTTTTCGTTTTTTTCAAAGTCACGTGTGTTTTAAACTGTTTTTAACAGTTTAAAACTACACCGCGAAAATGATAGTGTATTAAAATAAGATACCAGGTCAGATAGTATAACAATATGAAGGGAAAATGGAAAAGCTATACTCAATGCAAGCTCAATACGATGCTCAACAGCCCTGTGTCCGTTTTTGAGGTTTTTGTAGAGTTGTGACAATGGGCCTATGAGCCGACGTGGATCAATGCTCGAATTTGACGTTGTTTCGAGCTGAGGCTGTGCCCTCAACCAACATTTTCTTTCGACGTCTACTACGTCCTCATGACAATGCTAAATCCATAGCAGTTGTGACCTCTCAACCAGAAACAAGTACCATACAGGTCTCATACTGTCTGCTATGCCGATATAATATTCACTCGGAGTCCAAAAAGTCAATGCTGGCATTAAGTGCTTTGCATCGCGACAATTCTTCCTCAAGCCCATCCATGACCATCTTTCGACCCTCATCTTCTCATGCCTCCCAACGTTAATTTGAACTCCGCTCTTGTTCCAAGTCTTCTCGCTCTTTCTCCTTCGCTGCTCGCAAACACACGCACCATCCTTTCGCGCTCCCACCTAGCATCCTCCCCTCTGAGTTATACACGAGCCAACATTTCAAACCAACGTACTTGGTCAAATTGTCCTCCAGCACACCAGGTACACTACAAATCTTGACTCTTTCAGAGTTAAGAGATTTCGGACTCTCTTAAGGCCCAGTGTGTTGTGTATTTTATCTGAAACTCTAATCTTGCTGACTTTCTTGCTCTACTCTCCCAGGTTATAGAAGGATGCACGGGCTTATGCTTCTTATACACTGCTCTCCTGGAAGCTCGCCTCTTATAGTGGAAAGATTTCTGCTGCCGTCATTGTAAGTCACAGTCAATATCTTCTCTTGTTCCGTTCCTTTATATCTTTGTTCCTCTATAGCAAGCTTGAATGCATAACTGTGGAATCAAGGACATGCCTGAGAACACTCAAATCACCAAAATCAAGCAGTTGACCACATATATCGGTACCCAGATCACAAATGACAAAAACCGCTTGAAGAGGAAAGGTACATATTTTTTTTTTCAAACTTTCAACATTTACAACTAGTTTTTACAGGTCATCGACTTGTTGGCTCCTCAATCAAATCTTTGCAACATTGCCAACCTCGCAAAAGCCGTCATTGGTGCTCAGAGCATTCCATTGACGGCTGAACTCTATGTCTGCCTGGCGTTTTTGGTGAGTAACTGTTTCCGAGTCGGTTCACCACGGCCAAGAAATGGTTGACGTAAATTTGGTTACAGCTTCAGGTTGCCGCCGCTATTCAGAGCAAGCCTGATCACCCCGCAAACAACGATGGAACGAAGTGGTGGGAGGAGATTGATAAGGGTTTTTCGGATGCGAGGAACAAGGGTGATGCCGAAAGGATATCGAAGTATGTCTTGGATTTGATCTCTTTCATTCGCACTCTGATTGATCCCCTCAATCTAGCAATTTCATTTGTGTCTACACTAGATGGGAAACGTGCATGAGTAGAGGAGCCAACAAGTGCGGGTCAAACTGGAGGGCAAACTGTTTAATTAAGGTCACGATGTCAAATGTATCAGTATAATGAGAAATATTTCGACATGTGAATATACCGTTGGTTGTGGTCAAATGAAGGGATACTTGGAGGTCTTTTATTGACTTACAGTGACTCATGGGACTGTCCCATTGCCTGCTCAATTGTGTCTTTGGCGGATATAGACATGAACATCATTTGGACTTCGAAGTCAGCATATGGTAGCCTTCTGTTGAGGTGATTCATAGCAAACTCACTGTGTATTTTAAACACATAATCACGGCAAAAAATACATAGATTCTATGTGGAAATGACCTTCCAAGTGATCCCACAAACACATTGTTCATACGGTAGAATAATAAGACAAAGGCATGTCAAAATATTATCACAGCTCAAATTTACGGTGAATTGATTTTAGGCTTAACATTAATTCGACGTCTCACGGGATCCTAACTTTGTTCTTAACCAAGACCCAAATCTGGTCAACGTTTCAACCTTTCAGAGACACCAAGGTATTTCTGCGGTGTACCCCCCTTGAGGGCCTGAAACTTTTTCACTGTTTCTAACCGCGTGAAAAACTCAGAGGGAGTTTTTCCCGCAACCCTACCGTGGAGACACCCAAAAATGTTCATGTTCATGTCCGACTGCGTCATGGATGGCCCCAAAAGCATGTCCAAATCAGGGTCGATTTCACTTCAGACGTACAAAAGCAAGTCCAAATTCGTTTCATGTCATAATAGGTCCGTGTATGCTCATGCATGTACTGGCTATACGTCCAATGTCCAATGTCCAAGTCAAACCAACAATCATCTTCTACCTGAATTGCCCGTTTTACCATGACTAGTTCGATGGTTCTGTGTACTATGCGTTCTAGACTGTCTTCCAGGCCTAGAAAGATTTGTCGCACTAGTTCTTCGTCCCGTGCTATGACGCTGACCCGACTGCCCAGTTCGATTTCCAGACCCAGAACCACTCCCTGACGACCTGGCAGCAGCCGCAGGCGGCCTGGAAGCGTTGCCTCCTCCTCTTGAGGTGTGATCACTTGTGTTCCTATTAGCAGAGTTCCCTGAAGTCCCGACGACTTGAGAAGTCGATATAGTCCTCTTTCCTTTAGCTTGCTCACGCTCAATTGGAAGCGCAGGGTCTGAGCGACTTGCTTGAAGTTGCGTATCGCTCCCGCTACCAGGAGACAGATACGGGAGTATCTCCTGTGGCGGCGAATTTTGAGGCGAGCTTTGAGGCTCAGCACTAGTATCTGGCGAGGGTACATCCAAACCACGGACATCGGTCATAGAGGTTGAAGGTAAAATAGGGAATGCTAAACTTTGCTCCGCATGTTCCACTGGCATCTGCTTTGAGGCTGGATGGACAGCGGGAGTGACGGGCTGATCTGTTTGCTCTGTCCTTGAGACAACCTCCGAATGGGCATCCGTTGTCTGGCTATCGACCCTCTGTCTAGTTGGTCCTGCAATACTTCTTTTCCTGGAATGTCTATAACTGACATCCGACAATCGAGAGGTTAACGAGCCCCGAGTATCGACCACTTCTAACGTGGCAAACATCAGCACTATTGTGAACAGCCCTAACCCAAGTAAAGCTGAAACGCCAATCCTTATTCCCAGTATCGCTTTAGAAGAAATTACGACCTCGGAAGGGGACACCCCTAACGAGGTAAGAGATGATCCCGCTGTTGACCGCCACGTAAAGGCCATCGTAGATGCGAGTAGGAACATGATTGACCAGATGAACCATGCTAAAGGTATGGACAGAGCTATCCATGGATTCCACGATATGAACCGGTTTGAGAAGGCTCTCTATTAACGTTTCAATGAAGAATCAACTGTCTGTAACGACACATAATGAATGATAAATCACCTTCATCCAGACAGTTGCTTTACGATGACCGCGCGCGCCAGCAAACCTCAACATCCCGATCAATCCACCCAATAGGGATACCGCAGCGCACGTGAAAGAAAGAATACAGCCTGTGCGCGAAATGGGGTCCGCAGGTGTAAGCTGTAGGAGGGTGAATGTTGCCCTGTTTACCAAAAAAAAAAATGAACAGGTTGTTTTCATTTTTGATATCCATCGAGATAGATAGATTCAACAGATACTTACGGAAACATCAAAGCCGCTGCGACAACCATCGTCTTCCATTCCTGCAAAAAATCTCCGACGAGATTTCCCCACTCAGTCAAATCCATGTCATCATCCTCCGTAAACGCTGTTACTGACTCGTGGTTTAGGCGTGGTTCCTGTCCTATTCGCGTGTTGCTTTGACGTGCGGAATGCTTCAGACTAGTCCCAGAATCGTTGCCATCCGCATTATCATGATGAGTATTATTATCCGTTTCGACCTCGAGATCTGTTCCTTCGTCCCCGCTGTAACCATCCAGCTCCCCACGTAATTTGGAAACTCGACGTCGCTGTAAGTGCGCGTTCCTCCTCACGCGCAACGCCACATCTCCAACGCGCTCCTGATAGATTCTTGGTAAGTGGAAAAACACCAAATCTATCCAGATTTCCTCCAAGAGTCTTCTGATGATTTTGAAGACGCGTTTATGAACAGGTAGACGCGATTCCGAGTGAGGATTGACAATATGACCGTAAGCGTGATTATAGTTGAGCACAGAGTCTGTCCCCGTATCGTAGGGGTTGACGTCGACTATGTGATGGGTGGTATTCCCTCGAGGCGATGTTACCGCGGGGGGTATAGGGTTCGAGAATCTGACGACACTGGCAGTAGGATTACCGTTGCCATTGGTCGGCCTATTTGTGGTATTTGCATTGAGATACACAGGTTGGCCTACCGGAGAAGATGGAATTGACATGGCGGTATGAGACGAGGAGAGTCCAACTTGGAAAAGCCTTAGTTACGGGCTCCTATACTTGGTCTTGCCTAAACTGACCTTCAACTTGACTGAGCTCGTGAGTCGTGACTGCGCCCTGATTTACTGTGGTCCACGTGGTCCGCGTACCTGAGAAGATATTGTAAAGGCACTAGGAAGCTCTTTGCTCGTCGAAGGCTCGTAGGTGGTTCGAGAAGGGATGTCCTCTCATACTGTCATACCACTTGTGCTGACCACTCTGCATCGACGTCAGTGGCTATCGAAACTGTTACTTATGGAGGTCAAGGTGGAGGAAGGTTCTGGTATTACTGCGGTGAGGTCATTCATGATCATATGCAAGATTTGTGATTGTGGCTGACTGATAGTTTTATTACTCCAGCAAGGTTTTTTTGAAGCCGTAACGTTACACTCGATTTAAAGTTCATAAATGTTCATGTGCTGATACTGCTAAACGCTGAAGCTCTTGGAGGTTAGCGCTCTCGGGAAGGAAGAACCCTCATATATCCAAAAGGGGACAGTCTGTTTCACACTGCAAAACTATCTTTCTCTCGAAACTACTAAAGATAAAAGAAAAGACCTAGGTGCACGCGGGGAAGATGAGAAAATCAATCTTCGGCGCACGAGAACTTCTTGGATTGTGCCTAATCTGTTTCAGTTCAGCTCAGTTCGAAGTAGTGATACCCATTTCTCATGATTCTGGGATCCAAACTGAGCCTTTGTTAAACTGAAGCAGTTGCATTGCACCACTTATTGAGGGAGATTTACAAAAAAAGAATTTGAACGAAATGACATTGATAGCGTCCGATTTGCCGTCGGCGTCTACGTCTGCGTCTCAGCCCTTGTTAATTCTTGTTCAAGTTCTTTTGGAGAACAGTTCAGCGATCTACCCGCATCAGTCCAAATTTTGCTTCAAAGCCAAACGGCGTTTACAGCACATGCCACAGCCAACACCAGTCAAAATGGCCTGCCGTTCAAAGTTGATTCTGGTAGACGCCCATCTCTCATTGTCAACGAGCTTCATGTGAAATTTCAATTCTTTCAATGAACACAGAAATTAAAATGGGATCACCAAGCACATAGTACTTAAGTACGTATGTATACGTATATCGAGCATAGCATGTGTTTTTTTTTGGCGAAGACGTTTTCATGCACAGTGTCGATGAATGATTATGTATGAAGCCGGCGTCTCTTGCAATTGCGGGAGGGTCCGTGATTTATCAAGAAAGAATTCAACTACTTATCGGTATTGTCATCAGTCAGTTTTCCAAATGCCTGTCCTTACGAATCGAAGTTGTTTTGGGTTTCACCTTTGACAGAAGAATGAATCACTGTGTTTTGCAAAACTTCCGACGTTCAACTCACTCATTTCCGACATCGACCCTCCCTCGAGTATGCATTCATTGCCTTGAAATCACCATCCCGACGTATCGAGTTAACAATTCCGCTCCGATTTGAACGTGTCTTTTCTTCCAAACACCCGTCGGAAATGAACAGCAGTATCTACCCATGATAAAATAACGATCTAGACTTGAATACATATACATGGCATATGTACATACTCGTTGCTAGTGCACCCTACTACCACCCAGTGTTAATGATGACCGGTTGACCACTTGAGAGATTCCGTCAAAGATAAGAAAGTCTTATTTACGTTGAATGAAATCACTCACTCACTTTTCCTCCGTGCATTCATATGTCTACACGGGTACCGAGGAACTGATTGATAAAAGAGAACCTTCGGTTTGATTGAATTTATCAAAAGAAGTTGTTTTTTTCAAGTTCACCATGGTTTTATCAAAATTATGGCTTTCAATGGAATCAATAACTAGTGCGGAGTCGAGTCGGGTTGCTAGCTTCGGAGTAAGAGAGGGGGTATCCAACGAGCCACGAGTTTAGTATGGACTTGATAGAGAGAGCGCTCTTTGCCACAGCGACAAAAAAACCACGACAGTCGGACGGGGGTTCACGGAATGAAACACGTGGATTCAGAAGATGGGAGGCAACCGTTACCTCCACGCAACAACATACAGGCCCCCCTCCAGAAGTTGTAATAGAGTCATGATCAGAGTATCGGAGACGTGAGAAGAGAAGAATTCCACTTTTATATGCATACATGCATACGTATTCAACGAGTTTTGTATATGATGATTTGATGCTATGTAGGTACGAAGTCGGCATTCTACTTAAATCTCACATGGTAACATCATTGACTCACTCTGGTACTAGATAAGTATGTATGCGTATACATAGTACATACTATAGCAGAACTCCGGCGCACTCTTTTCCTCTTTACAGGTTGAATGGAAGGCCGTCCATCTTGCCGAATGATGTTTTGGTAACACGGACTTAGAAGAGATCAACGAGAAGCTCCAACGACCGAGGACGGTACACACATACATATGTATATATATACGTCGATCTTGAGATTCGACAGAAGAACTGTACATAGACGAGTGAACTCTCAGTAGAGTTGAGAGTTTACGTAGGAAAAGAAATCTCTACGATACTCATGGCGGCATAGACGGATATCGATGGTAGATACGTATTGCATTGGAGGCCGGAAGCTGAGGTGTCTAACGTTCTACTTAGGTCCCTGGAGTTAGCTACCCTGTAATCCTCGTCCCCGTGTTCAAAACGGTCTCTTTTTCAGGTGGTTCTTTGCGACACAATACCACGTGCGGACTCTTCGTGACCCATAAGAATTTTTGGGGGTACTAATAAGTGTGTACACTGTACAGGGACATTGAACAGTGTTTTTACACGCGTCCTTGTGACAGAATGACGACTCTAATACCTTTTTACCTAAAATGGTAATTTGAAGGAGCCACCGGGGCAGTTTAAACCGTTTAGTTGTGAGCGGCATCTAGATGGTGAGTGACCACTATCATGACCGAGGAACTAGTATATGAGTTGTGTTCCCGTTCGAAATAAACACTTCCCGTCAGACCTGGACTTGTATGTATCCTTTCAATGGGGAGGCATTACTGATGAACCTTTGAAGACCTGAGTGAATCTCGTGTGTCGATCTCGATAAAAATCAAGTTTTTTGTCTTTTCTTTCAGCCTGAATTCACTCGGCCGGCTCTCAGAAGATCTCTTCTGAGAATTTCACTGAGAGAAGTTATTGTATGTATATGTGTATATGTATATAAATAAATACGATATCAGCGTAAAAGTGGATTCAAAAGAGTACTTAAAAGTACACTAAGTAAGCAAAAACCCAGAGAAGATCTTTCCACAAACGCACTAGTCTGGGCATTCCCAATTATTATCATTTTCTTTGGGACAGCACTTCCTTCTCGGAAAGTTCCAAAGAATTGGTTATATATCAAAAGGAAGGGGGGGCCAGTGACGCAGCACTCCCCGAGATATATGTAGTTATCGCTCGAGGACTTCGCTTTGGTCCCCGAATGTGATCCCCAAAGAAATCAAAGACTGACCTTTTTGTGTCACGACGTATGCTCCAAAACACTTGTGTGTCTTCCAATGATTGGTCTTCGGTGGTGTTATAGATGATGATCGAAGATTAGCCTCATGTTCCCCCCCCGGGGCGTTTAGAGATGTCACGGACTTCAGTGGAGTCGCAGGCAAGTGTACGTTATGGTCTATCGTGAGGCTGAAGGTAGATGTGTCCATTTATGGGGTTGGCGAAGTCAGAGAGGAAATTAGGGACATAAATTGTCATCGTAGGTGTTGTCCTAGCGTAATCCTTTAATCGAAGCGGAAGTGGCAGCTAAATAAACGAAGCGCCAGGCTTTTTTTGTCTTTCTGCTGCTCTGGACTCGGAGGAGATAAATCAAACCGGTGCGCCCACAGGTAGAGTTGTTTATTGTGATTCTAAAAGGGACGCACGGTTCAAGAAGTTCCAATTCTATAGCTCTGATTAGGGCACGACCTGCCGTATGTAACAAAAAAACCGACGGCATTAGTATAAGCCACTCGTCTTTTCTCTTGGATTTAGACAAGGCTCACCTTCTTCGAAGGATATTTGGACTCCGAGGGGAACCGTCAGAAATTTCCTATCTTATTTTCATGACGGCTCGAGGGCCGCATCCGTAGGAAGAGAAGGCTTCTGGAAAAATCTGTAAGTAAAGACGGCAAATATACCAAAAAGGATTATTCGAGACCGCATATCTCCCCTGAATTCCGCTCTCCACGGAAAGAAAGGACGAGAAGCGTTAGTGATAGACAAGCCGTGGCTGACCATGATGTGCACTACAGCAAGATACCATCAGTGATATCCACCGCACTCTCTGGGTTTTAGTAATCTTACACAAGGTTTGTACCTACCATCTACATGTTTAATGCACTGATCACCTTCTAGAGCCGTAGGAGGGCGTCTTCCCCAAGACAAGTTAAATGAACACACTGTCCTATGCCATCCAAAGAGGACCATCATGACATAAAAACAGCGGCAATAGACCATCGTTTTGGACGGCCGAGATTCACTTAGCTCGAATGATATATTGGTCAAGAACCGTGACTACATATTCGAATACTTTCGGATTTCATGGCTGCCGGTAGCGAACAACGGCCTCTACTCTATGTTTGCAATGGCCGCAGGATTAAGTAAGTGTCACAGGACGGTCCGCACCGTGACAGTACGAAAACGGAAAGCGCGCGTCATCAGGCGCTCAATCATGTGCCACGTGTAGTAAACGAGGCCTTTCTTCGTGCTGCGAAGTAGGTATCAAAGGACCCACAACTCGTCCTCCTCTTTCCCTTGTTGTACGTCTTACAACCCTATGGGTCACTGTTGTGAAACAGGGACAGTACCATTGACTGTAACGAGTCATATCAAGACCGCTTTGTAACGTCTCTGGCGCTGCACAGCACACTTTTTCCCGCTTTTTAAGCTCATTATCGGTCCTTTGGCGTCTCATCCTCATGTATCAGTACCCTCATTATCCACAGTATCCTCAGTATCCACCGAATTTCAACTTTCCTAGCTTTCCGAGCTTCGGAGCAACTTATCCTCCTCCCAATCCCCCTCAGGCTGTCCCTCAGGTTCCTCAAGGACCTCATGATCCGCCTCCGGAGAACTACTATGCATTCACACGAGAAACACTTTTACAAGTCCTTGAGAAACTTTCCTTATTGATCGAGACCGAATTTAGAAGGACACATATTCGTTTGGTAGCTCACGGAGGTGCTTGTGTTCTTCTCCACTCTGCACTCCACGACATTGCAGACCGAAGGGCTACTCATAGTGGATTTTTACTGGAATCACAAAGGTTTACTACTCGAGACGTGGACTACATACATCGTTCTTTTGTGAAGGAGTATGAGCAACAGCAAGGTATTCCGAGTGCGGGCGAGAGGTTGAAGAGATGTATTCATGAGACGGCTGTTCAGATGGGACATGAGTTTGGCTTGGGTGATGATTGGATGAATAGTGAAGCTGATAATGGCTTACCGTGGCATGAAGAGTAAGCAGTCTTTCTTATAATGTTAAGCACCATTCTTAAAATCATTAGCCCAAGTACAGGAAGGTACACTGATCCTGTCTATGAAGCTTCTATAACCCCTAGCAACACACGTTATAACACTGTTTACGTCTCAAAAAACAAGATGCTGACTATCGTGTGCATCCCCGCGGCGTGGGCTGTTGCATTGAAACTTCACCGTTTTTCACTCAAGGATTCTTCTGATATATGTTTATGGTTGATGTGAGTGTCATTTTTATCTAGTTCATAACGAATGTCCTTCATTCAAAGTTACGAAATAACACCGATGTCGTCCATCGCCTATGACTCTTTTTGACTCATTCGGCGCTCAGCGCTGATAACTGGCCCGGATGAGTATTGCCCCGGTTTTGTGAGACTTGAAATTGAATGGCTTGTCAGATATCCTTTGTTCAATTAACGTCACTGATATCTATCCTTATTTAGTCTTGAAAGCAAAGCTCGTTCTGCCCCTTGGGACGTCGAAAGCGTCAAACAATGGTTGGAACGCGAATGTCCGGACATGAATTACAGGAACTTTGATCGACAGCGTCTCGTTCAGAGGAGGGAAAGGATAGAAAGAGTGTTGGCCATATTATCGACGACGAACAATGGCGCATTAGAGTACAATATAGATCAAGTCCAGGCATTTCTGCCGAACGGAAAGACGGGCATACAGCCTCCTGGTGCTGTCTTGCCTGATCCTAGACCTGTATCTACCGATCGCTTTCAGATTGGTTCGAGGCCTGACCCTGCTGCTGCAGCTGGATGGCATCCAAATCCTAACCACATGGCACCGGTAGGTGGTGGTTCGCACCTTGACCATGGTCGTGTGCCTGGGTATCCTCGAAATGATCCTCAATTCTTCGCTGGACCTCCGATGGATATGAAATCGGGGTCGATGCGAGTACCTGAAGGACATCGAAATGACAATTCACACTCGCGAAGTTCGCGGCGCCATGCACGAGGTCGAAGCCAATTGAGTCCACCCGACACGGATTCGGACGAGTCCGAGACTGACTCCGATTCTGATGATATATCTGATTCGAGTGAAGGTTCCGACGAATATGAACCCGAGCCAAACGGACCTCGGCGAAGAGCAAGTCAGGGTATTTTACGAGACCCAATGACCTCGGCGAGCTCTGGGGTTAAACGCAATGTGACCATCCAGGAACCCCCTCCAGAGATAATGTCGATCGAAGAAGAGACAGCGAAGCAAATGGCTAGGATGGTCGTGCACGACAGGGCACCTACGCCGTTCGATCTTGATTCGTCATCTGACTCGGATACTGGTCTTCCTCCTCTTCAACGTCATTCGAGACTTTCGACCCGACAATACTCTTCACCTTTACCGCCGTCGCAGAATCAGAATACTTCTCAGTCTGGATGGGGTTCGGAAATGGGCAGTAGACCGAGTTCGTCCATTCGTGACCCTCGTCGTCAATATTCGACGCCTCTATCTCAACCTGGACAGATGTATCATCCGAACGAAAACTACTCGGGCTCTAGTGGGTCGCATTCTAGGGCATCGACTTCTAACTATTATCATTCCAATTCTCGCCATCCATCCCCTAACCGACATGGTTCGGGACAGCGTACAGCGTCTCCGGAATCGTTGTTCATCCCACCTCTTCCTGCCAACGAATCCCGAGATCCGTACCAGAGATCGTGGGGCACGTATGATCCTCATCACTAGTGAAAATTTTTGATCTTGCATTCATCTTTCGGTTTTGGCACCTCATTTTCACTGTTCAATGTATTTGATCATGAAGTTTTTTTTGTTAGCATCGATGCTTCTAGCTTTGTTTTGTTTGTTTTTGGTGGCGAGAGAGAGACGAACTTTTTAGGGTGTTCTTGGGTGTTCGTAGTCTTTTTTTGTAATTGTAAAATTTAGTGTCTTCGAAATTGGACTGCTCCGCTACCCGCGAGCGCTTGAGCGGGGAACACAGCGTGCATATACCCTTCGATCTATTTACAATCCTTACTTCTCCCGAGGCGCGGTTAGCGCATAGATAGTCAAGCGTCGATCCGCTGATGTTAACCTGGAATGCTTGTATCTAATTATGATTTTCTCTATTTACCATACGTACATCAACCAAAGTAGACCAGAGTAGCCCTCTGAGCTCTCACACTGCGTTCGGAGGAACGCGCGAGAAGCACAGCCACTGGTGTCGGACGACGGAACGTCGGAATCGGATAGCAATACCCGCTAGCCGTGTCGCGATCACGTGTAACATGTTAGAACCGTTCCGATCGCCAAACCTTTGACAAATGACATTGAATCGTATAGGTTTGACAGAAACGAACGAAACAGAGTCCTTCTAGTGTCCCAAGTCGTTGTCAAGAACTTGTTTCGTCCCCGGCTGTTACCTGACACGTCTCCGACCTACTCCAACGGATATTTTTTTCTCTTCTTTGATTGTCTCATGCATTATTTTTGCGCCCCTCCGATCGAGACTTGTACGAACTTAATGGAATGAAAATGAAATGAAATGAAAAAGGGATTCCAAACTTTCCGACCCGGACGAACGGGAGCAGAAAAAAATATTATAAAAATGAATTCGAAAGTTTATACTAAAAAACTTTTGGCCGATATTTCCTTGTCACGGTCACACATCTGCCAAGGTTAATTTAGGAAGTTAAGTACTGGATCCATGATCTATAACTGTATGCATCGTTGTATAGATGGATGTGAGTGTACTTAGGACAATGGAGGATCTACTGCTTCCACACTCGTGTTGCTTTTCCCGGTAAGCATCTTTTCAATAATGATAAGCGATGATCACCGCTCAGAATCGGGATGTTGCGTATGAATGCGTTGCGAACGTGAATATGGATGTAATTGATGTATATGGGTTTTCCGAGTCTCAATGTCGTGTCTCGGTGGTACTATTCGAGTGATGATATCTAAGCTTCCCGCTATTGGCAGTATAGTAACGCTGTATAGCACTGTATATGTACAAAGTGATCATGATAGTTAGAACGGATGACGGTAAACATGGACAGAAAAAGACCAGAACCCATTAGAAACAACCCCTTCTTTCTTTTACCGAATATACCTACCAGATCTCCGGGCGCGTTGTTAGTCCACATGAGATAGACTGGGCCTCCAAGTGTGTATAAATATATTTTTGATCATATCAATTTAAGCAAGTGAATTCATATGACCGCAATGTGTTGGTTGTCAAGGACGAAATTTAGTGTCTCTAAGCTCTTTGTGCTTCTCTCCTTGAAAAGGCTTAATTGACCGGGTGTTTCTTCATCTATTGAGCAGAGATTTGAAAGAAGACTTGCGGTGCTTCGGGGAGTCCGGGGCAAGAGAGGTCTTCAAAGACAACTTTGGGTGATGTCATCTTGATAGTAGCGTAACTTATAATTACATCTGTAAGTACACGGTTCGGTTTACTGTCCAAGTCAGTAAAGTAAGCCAGCAGGCGTTTACTGAGTAGCAACGCCGACGGCGGCCCCAGAGGTCAATTGCACATGAGGCTGGCACGAAGTGCAATTTGCGGGTACATGAATGTGTATGTATTGTATGACATGAGAGTTTCCCAGCTGTTTTAGGCCTTAAATTGATAAATGTTGGGCACTTGGTATGGTGAATTTCAATCGCGTTCAAACCGTATATGTACGTTGCCGCTCGGGTTTCTAAGTCTTCCGCTTGAATGAAGAACAGGTCGATCAGCCCTCGACGTCTTTCAAGCTGCCGTTCAAGGCAATAATATTTACTTACTTGCTCTACTTACTTGAGCTCAGAATTCCTGCCTTTATCTGTCAAAATGTATCGATATCCGCTTGAACCATTTCCAGTAATATTTATTACTAGTAAGAATGAAATCGATTCGATGTTAAACCGCGCACTGCGCACCGTAGATCAGTAATGACAGCGTTAGCAGTAACATCAAAAAAGCTCAGGCTATTAAGAACGTCTTTAATCACCGTCTTAATTAAAATTGTACCTATCCATATGTCCCGCTGTCGGTGTAGATGGTGGGGGCTTTGGGAATTTAGTACCAACTAATAAATGGGTTTCGACATCGACGCATTTCTATCATGTAACTAGAAGCACATTCACTTTACCAGAATATTTTTTTTTGATTTGATATCTGATTCAGACAGTGCCATTTGAAATGAACACCAATGTCACTCGACATGCATATGATATGATGGCACCACTCGTAAGTATATAGAAGACCCAAAATTGAATGATCAGCAGAAGAGGGAAGATCAACAGAAAAAGATCCACTATACCCAACTTGTCTGTCTCCGAGCGGGTGTCCAAACGTTCATTATCGATTCTTTGATCGTCTACGTACCTCGTTCCTTAGAATGAAAGCCACAATTTACGGAACTCAACTTCTTCGACCGCTACGGAGAATTATTGAGTTTTCTAGCCTCTTTTCTAGCCTCTTGATATGCGTGCCATCTTTTGCGTTTATTTGCCTAACTACTAACAAGGCATTCGTAAGTAGATAAGTAAATTAATAATCCCTTATTTAAACAGAACCTAGACACCAGCCACTAATACTTAGTAGTAAATAATGGTCGTACTTAGCTAAGTAGCTAGTTCGATACCACTATTGATTGACGTCGTCAGAGGCAACCTGACAATGTCAATTTGCTGTTCATTGAGAAATGTCCGTGTTAGAGCTAGCCAGCTCTCGGTACCGCGTTGTTGTTCATACTATCGCTCCCGCTCCCGTCTCCCTTCTAAAAAGGAGAGTAACATGATTGCCAGTTACTTCTCGCTATATAGTACTAGACTTCTAAAAGGGTGGCTGCTAACGAATTAGGGTATATACATACATCTAACACCATAGGTTCTATATGCCCGCAGCGCTGATACTTAGCGTTTTGGAGTAGGTAATTGAGGATTGGTTGATTCATTGAATTTGCTATGAGGTTCCGACGGGGGGTCCAGGTGTGGTGCCTCAACGTTCTTTTTTTCCCGTCTCGTGGCCACCAGTCGTGCCGAGTTGTCGCGGTAACTTTGTACACATATGGAGGCAAGTGTATGATAGATGACTTCCCAGATTCCTTATCATCGGCAAGTACTTGGATATCTGATATATCATTGAACTAGATATGTAAGTATCCGTAAGAATCCAATATATTCATTAGCGGATGTGTGGCCACTTCAAGTAACTTTTGTGTAGGAAGTAGTACTAGAAACTCCATTCTGGATATGTTGCTCCTAACCTTCGCGGAAGTGGCTGTTCTATCTACTAATTGCCTACCAACCTAGCCAAGCCTTCTACTATCAACGAACAGACCCAAATGCAAATCTTTCCTTCCGTAGTCCGTGGAGACTTGAATTATACCTCGAATTGGCCATGGGTCCAATTCATACATCTAAACCATCCTATGATCCATTTTATCTTTATTTCTAATGATCATGTTCAATCCTATGATCTATCCTTATGATCTATCTTATGATCCACTCATCTGCATCCACTGCATCCATTGATCCATTTAACCGCTCAGTTATTTATCTATCCTATCAGATATCTACCCGCCCTGACTAGAGCTTATTGTTATTGTCATTTCTATTTATTTGTTTTTTTCGGTGAACCTTCTTCGAAGCTAACTTCCTGGTTCTTCGAGTCTTTTCCACATACATACTTATATTGGAATTCATGTAAGTTTGTAATTAGTAATTCATATAACCCGGATCTATGTATTACCAGTAGTATAACATCCATCTCATGTGTTCCAATTCAAGCTTCTGTCCATCCAGTTTCAACCCCGATCCATGGCCGGTGTACGTTCGAATTCATAACTTGAAATTGGGTACCTATTAATCTTACTCTCCCTATGATCACGCGATCATTTGCCACATACTTATATTATACATACGTGTATATTTGGTCGATGAATTGAAGAGAATAATGGATGGGATTGAGATGGCGGGTATGGACCATTGTGGCATAGTTTTTTTTACATCGTTTATGAGTTGTAAGAAGCTTAAGGAGCTGTGTGGGTATGTGTATGATGTGTATGTGGTGTGTACTGCGAACTGTCACGGTCAATTACGTTCCGACTGATGATGCATATATGTAGGACCTTTTATCAATCATCGATATCATTATCACATCAACAGTGGAAATTCGTATCAAACCCATTCATTATAATATCAAAAAACTTTGACTCGTGTGTGTAACTTTTTTTGTGTGGCCACATGAACACATGTGTGTATATGGGTCTCAATTCCGACTCCCGAGGCGGGGGAGGGTTTTGAGGATTTTATAACTGATACGTATACATTGGACACGAGTTGGATGTTCTTCATTGTTTTTTGTTTTTTGTTTTCCTTTTTCAATACGTATACGACGCCACTAGATATCGATGAAACCAAGGTTCCTGAGGCTTATAGTTTAATAAGTATATAAGCATGTGAGTACTATAGGTTGTATAGCTATAGAGTGTTATATATCATAAATTGTAACATAACGTCGTTTTGCTTTTATGTACATGTTCGGTCACCACTTGTAATTCATAAGAGTTGCTTAGAGCCGCTGTAGACTCGGAGGAGGTATTAGGTATTATTGATTGGAATTTGTTATAATACGTTCGAGATTTCAGGTGGATCTTGAGAGGGATCTTGAAAGGGGTAAGTAGTGGACCTCGGGGATGGATATAACGTTTGTGATACAGTGTGATAACTCGACTTACTATAGCTATAGCTACTTACTGACTTATTTGATATAATTGCGCATTGCAATTCATCCAAGTAGACCGTTGACAATGATAGATTTCACATACTTTACACGAGGTGAGGTGGTATACTCGGAATCCAGATTTCCTGAGATGTCGCGTTCCTTCTGGTATCTTTACTTTACGGAGCTTTCTCTTTCTTTCTTTCTTTCAACTCCCTCGATCCGTTTGATTTCAAAATCTTTGGTCGTCATAGTCATTAGTATTTGTGAGCCAGAGTGGAGGACTAATGGTGTTTTGTATTTCTAATTTCTAATTATAACGAAATTGCATATAAGATCAAATCGATACTACGGAATCCGGATATTTATCAAGTAAGTAGTATGTTTACATACGGGGAAGTCTTAGCTTAGTTCGTTCGTATTCGTTGTTAACCAAGCCTAAGAAAGCCTACTTACCTCTCTCAGACGACTAAGTAAAGTAAAGTAAGTAATTATGCTAAGAGCCACGGGGAAGTACCTATAGCAGTTTAGTACTACTTTTTTATTCACTTTTATTCACTTTTACTTACTTACTTACTTACTACCGGTGATGAAGGACATTAAAAGACAAAGCATGATTTCATTGATTCATAATGTGGAGAGGCAGTGTTTTCCTCATTTTCATGATTCATCAAGGGTACCTAAAGTTTAAAGAGGGGCTTGAGACGGCTCGAATCAAAGTCCGAATCCATTTACTGGATATGAGACGGCGGAGAGACTACTCCCTGTAGGATGTTACATGTGGGATGGGATGCGGGTGGGGATGGGGTGAATGCTTTCTTCGATCGATATCGCGGATTCCGAGAAGTATATGTTTTGTTCCTTGAGCCAAGGTACGACAACCCATGCAATGTGCTCATATAACAAGACAAAAAAAACAATTGGACCTTATTTTAGACGCCCGGAAAGGAGGTCCTTTGCCGTATCTCGGAACGAGAAAAACTTATATCATATATGTACATGTACGCCATTGATTATTAGAACTCCTACGACACGGTGCTTGACCGCGGTAAGTAAGTGTGTTACCCCATGTTTGGCCAATGGGCAGGCTCTCTGTTGAAGTGAACGTGGAAACCATTTCAAACAAACGTGTTATATATGTAGATGTATATGTATATACATGAAAAAGAAAACTATTCTTGTTGCGGTTTGAAAAAACATTTTCATAGATGTGGTGTTATTATTCTGAATGACCTTCCTTGGAGGAGAGAATAGTTCCCGAACGTCGGAAGGGACTCCAAACACGTTGAAATCATTCATCGCCTCCTGGACCTGTGGAGAGTAGAAAGTCAATTTGAGGAGCAAGGGCCCAGGCCCGGTGGGGAGAGAGAAAGAGAGAAAGAAAGTGTAGAGGAAGGGAGGGGGATTCGCAAATGCCGGAATTGTGCCATTTGGGAGGGGGGGTATCATACGTCTGTTGTTGGAAACGGAAACGGGTTTTTTGAGTGGAAACCCCCAATGGCATGTACAGGCTTTTTTACTTTTTGGTGGCGGGTCACGGTGGTTAGGGCCTGGACTCTTTCTGTATGTATGGCAGGCCTATAGATCTAAATGTGTGTGTGTGTATGTCATATAGCCGCTTTATTTATGACGCCAACGTGGACCAAAACCTAGTATAAGCTTGTACATTATGTTACTCATGGTTATTGTATGGGATGTATGTCATGTCATTTGCTGGTTGCTCCGTCGTTGGGTTGCGCTTAACTAGGGGAGAGGGGAACCGCTTGTAAGAGGTTGGTCGCCAACTCGCAAAAGTCGGGTAGATTTAATTAAACGACACTGAAATGAATTGAAAGTGTTGCGTGTGTGTGTCGTTGTCCGTCGTCGTTAACTTTCACTTTGCGAAAAGTTGGACCGGGTCGGAGATCTCGAATGGAATTTCCTTTTGGGGAAATAAACGAAGCTCATCGGTTCGGTTTGATATTTAAAAAAAGAAGAAAGATTTCCGGGAAAAACACGCGCGGATCTGTAGATGTGAGAGTGACAGTGTCACACGTGTAACGGTTGGGAAGGTGCGTGTGACAACCCCAGGAATTATGTATTATTTTCATTTTTGCGGTTGCCATATCGTGTTGTTACATCGCAGGCCATCGCAGACGACGGTCGTCTGGAATGTGGTGGTGTTTTCTGGATGTCGTGGGTGCTGTGTGGGTGTGGTTCTCTGGCTCGGGCAGCAACAGCAGAAGGAGGAGGACTCTGTCGGTGTGGGCTGGTCGGAGAGGCAGACGGAGTAGATGGATATGTTTTGTGGATAATTGAATTGGATATGGCCCTGGTTGCAATTTAGATGACACCCGGCCCTGTTGCAATGAATTCTCGTATTTTGCTAAACCTACCCTGGCTTTTGAATCATTCCCCTTCTTTCTTCCTTCCATCCTACTAGGTCCTGGATGCTTTGAGGCTGCATCGAGGACCTTTTTACTCCCCGCTTTCCTTCCTCCCTTTCTGGATGTCGAAATCTCCTTCTCCTTCTACTACTAATATTCCGTCCACGATCCAATCTCCTCCTCATCCCCTTCCCGCTGCTGTTCCCGATAATACTACTTCTACTGCCACTACTACTGCTACTACTACTACTTCACGACACCAGACACACGACAACTCTCCACCAGGCCCATCGTCATCCGGAGAACGCGTTATTCATTCACAGACACTCTCTTCATTCGCTCATTCCTCTTCTACCCCTGCCCCATCTTCGTCTCAACCCATTGCTGGGCCCTCATCTCACTCGACCTCGCGCATCCGTCCCAGAGAAGAGTCGCCTTCTACTTCCGAGGACCAGCAACAACAACAACACCAACTACAACCCATGGCCAAGCGTATTCGCCGCGACATCGTCCAACCACCCCCACCTAGCGATCGGTCGAGGAGTCCTTCGACTGAGGGAGGTCTCGCTGACACAGAAGAGGTCGAACAGAGCCAACAATCAGAGCCCTCGTCCGTCGTTGCTCCAGCTCCAAAGAAGAAACGGACGCGGACGCTTACGACCCCTCATCAGTCTGCTGTTCTCCATGCTCTCCTCGCACAGGTATAATATTCGTTGTTTCTTTTCTTTCGAACACGGTTCGGTGTGTACTCAAACATATTTCTCTCTTTTTTTTTTGTTTCTCTCTCTAGTCCCGCTTCCCAACTACCGCTATGCGAGAAGAAGTCGGACGGGCCATTGGACTAAGCGCGCGGAAAGTCCAAGTGAGTAAAAATTAACCGCAAAAGGGCTTTTCTTTCGTAGTCTAGCAATGTTACTGACCATGTATGTAATTTTTCAGATTTGGTTTCAAGTGAGTTTAATTTGTCCTTTGTCGCCAACTCGAGTTTCCAGCCACAACCTATTCCTTCTCCAACAACTTGACTAACTTTTTTGTTTTTTGATCTCTTTTCCCGTGTTCTTCTCCAGAACCAACGCCAGAAAGCCCGCCGTCCTCGAGCCCAGAACGAACCACCCATAACGCGTCCTCCTCAATTTGGTCCGTTCCCAACCACGACACTTCCCGAGTCGGAAACTCCGTCGTCTGGCATGTTGTCGTATCCAGGGTCTCAGCAACAACAACTCCCGCTTCATCCTGCTCGACCCGAACCGGATCTTAGGATTAGAACGATCCAAGAACCTCCTTTCGATGACAGATACGTTCGTCTCCCTCCCGGTGGCCCCCCAGGTGTTGGTCCTGGTCCTGGTGGTCCTCCTGGTCTCTTTGGCCTCGCGAGTCCCACTTCGCCTAGGTTACTAGGACCTGGTGTTCCAGGTTACACGACGACTACTTCCTCAGCGTCGGGATTACCAGGTGTTGTTAGAACATCTCCAGATCGCTCACCCATCGCTGCTGGCTCTTACTCGAGCAGATCTCACCCTCATCTCATGACCACCACCCGTTCCCCAAGCCCTCCTCCTCATCTCTATCGAATGCCACGACCTTCCACAGCTTCTGCTTCTGCTTCTGCTTCTACTGTCACCACCATCACTACTACTACCACAACGACGTCGGCTTTCCCTCCCGTAGAACCTCGTCTACCTCTACCACCCGCTTATCGTGACCCTTCACGTACACTTCCTCCACTTATCTTTCCCCCACCTCCTTCTCATCGACATCATTCTCCTACTAACACCGCTACGACTACCACTTCTGGTGGTGCGACTATTCGATCTGCTCCACCTACGTTGTCTCCTCCTTACCCCTATCGAGGCATACCTCCTCCTCCTCCTGGTTCTTCTTCTTCTGGTCCTGGTTCCGCTCCTCCTGGTCCTCCCGGTGCCTTACCGCTACCTTTGCCTTTGCCTTTATCTCTATCTCTACCTTCCTCTTCTTCGACTTCATACGAATCTCTCGTCCTTCCACGTGTTCCGGATAACCTTCATAGTCCTCCTCTTCCTCCTCCTCATTCGCATTCGCATTCGAGGTCTCATCCTCATCCTCATCCTCATCCCCATCATCATTCTCATCCTAACCCTCCTACCGTAGGAGCCGGAGGATCAGGAGTAGGACCAGGAGCAGGAGGGCCAGGATCAGGAGGATCCCTCCCTCCACCATTCGCTCTCCAACCCAAACCTCAATGGGATCAATCGGCTTTTACATCGATGGTTCCTAGACCTAGTTCTGGTACTACTACCGGTACTACTACTGGTGGTACTACTGGTAGCGGTGGAGGTGGGAGTGGTTGGTCTAGACCTGGATCGGATAGAAGTGATTCGATTTCACCTGTGACTACTAGAGGTGGAGGAGGAGGAGGAGGTGGTGGTGGTGGTGGTGGTTTGGGATTTTTGAGGGAGAGGGAGAGGGAGAGAGAGAGGGAATGGGAACGTGAACGAGAGAGGGAAATATCTAGAGGAAGGGAAAGGGAAAGAGAGAGGGAGAGGGAGAGGGAAGAAGAACATCTTTATCAGTATCACCAACATCAACATCCTGGAACTACTTCTTCGTCTTCGCGTAGTAGACTCGGAGGAGGAGGCGTAGCAGGTAGTGGAAGTGGAGGAAATGGTGGAAACGGTAGTAGTGCAGGAGCAGGAAGTCGTTTCGACCCCGTTCGGTCTGTTGCCTCTATCCTGCCTCAGAGCTCTTCTTCTCATTCTCATCATCATCGGTATCGTCATCGTCGTGATTATCGAGATGATGATGATGAGCCTTCTCCTACTCGTTCGCCTCGTTCTCCGCCTTAAACTGGACCCTCCCCTCCCACCAAAGAAGAGAAGTGGAAGTGAAACGAAACAAATGAAGCTCTATGTCAAATGATGAACCCACCCTGTTGCTGCCACTGCCAACTTATCGCCGCTTAACCCACACCTACTGGCAGCACACCAACTTTACTGCACAAATTTGATGACAACAAATGAACCTAAGTTTTTCTGGCTCTTTTTCGTTCTCTCGACTCTGTTCATCCTTTTTGTGTGTGTTTTTTTTCCGTTCTCCCCTTGTTTGTTTGTTTGTTTGTCTCCTGTCTGTCTCGTCGTCTCTTTTTTTTTTGACTCCGAATCCAATTGACGAAATGAACTCCGAATCCAAATCTCTCTCTCTCTACTACTCGGTTTTCTTGGCTTTTTGTTCTCTTTTCTTGATTTCTTTTTTTCGTTTCTTGACAACCATTTTAACGCCCCTTTCTACGGACACTTAACGTCTTTTGACGACCTCCCCGCAACCACTCAAATCCACACCCCCTACTCCTCTACACTCTTCGTTCTTTATAATTCAGCAGTCACAACGCTACACGCTCCCACTCACCCTCTCTACCTCTTCGCCTCATTCCCTTCCCTTCCGTCCCTCTCTCTCCCCTCTCTTTACTCCTCTCTGTCTGTCTATTTCCCTCTCTGTCTATACTCTTGCTCGTGTCTTTACAACGATTCACACTCTCTTATAATTACCTAACTGTCATTTACTGCTGCCTAATCTTTCCCCTTTTACTTTTCCCCCTCTCTCTCTCCCTCTCCCTACGTTTCCTCTATTTCCGAATTCCTTTCTTATCCTCCTTTATCCCCTCCTCCCCTCCCTTCCACACCTCCGCACCTCCACGACTCTTTTGTTGGTTGCTACGACTGGCTGCTTACTGCTGTCTTTTTTGCTCTTTTTCCGGCTTCGTTTGTTGTAAACGTGTATTGTGATAGCGTTTTTTTTCTTTGTTCCATCAACCAAATCAACACCCCACCAGCACACTTATTACTACCGCGCCTCTTTACCTTTCTTGTCTCCTCTTCCCGTCTTTTTTTTTCCTTCCCTCCATTCGCTCAATTAAATGACTATAACTAACTATATTAAACTCACACTTACCTTAAACTATAATAACGGGTATATTCCCTCGCTCCCCCTTACATTCTTCAATCTTTTCTCCGTTTGTTTCTTTCTTTTTCTCTTTCGAAGACATAATATTTTTGTAGCTATCCCCACCAAGGTGCTCAAACGGCATCGATTTTTCTTTTTCTTTGCGAATATAGAAGTTTTCTATTCCTTTTATCATTTCTCTATTACTACAACGATCTACATCCCTCTCTTTTTTTTACTGTATCACATACATACGTTATAATATATCAAAACACGCTCTTTTCTCTCTCCCAGACGTCCCCACTATGATTTTCTTCTTCTTCTTTGCCCTATCTACTTACCTATATACCTACCTACATACGTATCTATTCTATAATAAATACTTGTACATACAAAAACGACCAAAAAGTACTGTAACTATATCTACCTACACTACTGTTTTTTTAATACTACTGCCTCTTAATAGCAAGGATCGTACTGTGCACTTTAGTCCCCAAAGTCCTTAATAACTCTGGGACATTAATGAAGCAACTACAGTACTAGAGTTGTTGCCGCAAAGCCAATATTAAGCCAACTAAAGCACTGGAGTTAGTTGTTGCGCGAAGCAATGGAGTGCGTGTGTGGTGTGGGTGGGTCCTTCATTCGATCGTCAGACACTTGCAAAGAGCCCTTTTATAAATGAAAAGCGCGCGCAGTCTTTTAAGTTTTTATTTTTAATTTTGCCTCAATCGTTCTTTTTACGCCATGTGGTGTTAAAATTGCTAACACGTCGTCGTCCTTATCCAACGCAACGAAACAACCGCCCGCGCATTGAATGGAATTCTGAAAAGTAAATAACATAGCAATAGTTAGAGCCTAGGGTAGTAATATCATCCGAATCGATATCTAAGGGTTTTCCCCTCGTATAGTCCCCGTTGGCCGCAATTAGTAGTTAGATTTGGTGGGTTTTGGGTGGACACCTCTTTTTTTGGGGGGTGTGTTTGTGTCACTGGTTAATCCCCGACGAGCCCGACGTCCCGAAGAAACGAAAAGACGGGAGAGGGGACTGTGTCATAAAAAAAAATTGAGAATTATATTGATTATTTTTTTATGAATTTATTGATTACCATCAAAATATTGTCATTAAAAAAAAAACAGCCCCATCGTCAAGGTCGAGAAGTGCCTCCTGAATCGGACTTCGGAGGAGTCATCTGCTCTTCAGGTTCCGTCGTTCTTCCTCGAGTTTGTATAGTAAACGGTCCCGAACCGTCGTCGTAGTCATCGTCGTCGTCTTCTTCTTCTTCGTGGCACCAAGCGCTTGCTCAGTCGCCGGCGAAGACGGGAGAGCAGAAGACGATAAAGATGACAGAGAAGAGAAATTATTGGAGTGACAATGAGATGAAGCGGGTACCCCGGAGTCGGTGGAGAATGTCGAAATGAGCTTGTTGCCATTGGATTGTATACGGTTCGACGTGGATGAGAAATTGGTCGAGTCCACGTGGGAGGGATGTTCCTCTTCCAATGATTCTGACTTCCGAATCTGACTGCCATCTGCATGGCCCGCCATTCCATGTGGTTCTAAATTGAGACAATTAGAAGAAGCATCGTCGGATATGTTTAGAAACATCCTGTTTGTCGTCGTTGTCTTCTCTTTTTCTTTCTTCCCGTTAGGTGCTTCCAAATCCAAATCGGGTTTTGGATTGTGATGGTATGTGGATGCGGATGTAGACGAGGTGGAAGAGTCCGCGGATGTTACCGACCGGGCATTCCGGAGGATCTCTTTCTCCCTCGCCAGACGAGCTTGCAGAGACTGACCTGTATGAAGCGAGGAGGAGACGGATAATGATCGTTCGGGCCCCAGAGAAGTTCTAGGCCCTGGAACCGGGGATTCGGAAATATCTTCAAAATGTATCGGAAGACTAGCCGAGGCTAATTTTCCGCGAGTTGTAGACGCTTCTTGGTCCTCCGAATCTAGGTGGGTAGGTGCATCCGATAGCCGAGATAATAATGACATCTTTAGGCTAGAGGCATTGGAAGACCCGGGCATGGGCATGGGCACGGGCATGGACACGGACATTGACGACGGGGGTACGGATTTTGACAGTTCAGGGATAGCATTCTTTGGGAGACGAGACTTGGAGACACTGGGCGCTAGATGTGCCTGAACTGATTCTTGGAGATTACGCGTACGAGGAGGTAAAGGCTTCCTTTGGCCCGGGGTAGTCGTCGTTGTCGTTGTTGGAGCTACGTAAGATGGAAGTCGGTCAGTACGACCTGTTGCCAACCTCTGTTAATGAAACGTCAAACAACTCACCCGAAGGAGATCCTTTCAAGTCGGACTCCGAGAGTGGGATTGCAGGAGTCGCTCTAGCCTTCCCTTTGGCTTTGGACGAAGGTTCGATAGACGCTGCAGGGACGCCACCATCATTCGTTGTATTACTCAGTCTGTGCAACGAGTTCCTATCGTCGCGCAAATCAGAGGTATGTTCTGGGCGTTGGTCGGCTAACTCGGAATGGACAGATTTACTGCTTCCAGCATCATCACGGGAGCGATGGGAGCGACGTCTCGAAGCTGAGCGTACCACATGAGCAGGACTATGACTGTGTCTTGGGCTAAGACTACGCGGCGTATGACCAACTCTGGGAGAATCATTCCGATTAAGTTGTCTTACCCGCTCATTCGTACTTGGATAATTACGACCAGATGGTGACCATGATAGAGACCGAGACCGAGACCTTGATAACGATCTGCGGTGGACTCGGCGTCTGATGGGGGAACGAGAACGACTTGGAGAATATGAGCGACTGCGGTCACGTTCCCATCGTCGATAGGTGGAGTTTGAACGAGAATTGTGCGGAGGACTGTCGGGCGGAGTGTCATACTTTTGACAAAATGAAAAGAGATAGACATTAATGAGAGGCTTACAATATGGCGTAATACAGTGAAATCTTACCTGGGCAACCGTATCGTAAACAAACAGATCTTTGTATGGTGAACGCACATAAGAGTACACTTCTATGAAATGAATGCTTGACCGTTAAAACAGGAAACGGTTCGGTTCATTGGCAAGCAACACACCATGAGCGAAATGTTCGGCATTAAGGTGTCGTCTACCCTCAACATAGGGTTCGTCCATGTCCAAGAATTCGGCGAGTAATTTAACTGCGGACTCGGAACGGATGTCTATGGACTTCATTAACGAGATAATGAACGTGGTTAAAAACTAATGGAAAGTTCATTAGCCTGGCTTATGGAGGTCAAAAATGAGCGAACCTCGACATCCAAGTCTGGCCATACACGTAGTTCCCTGCGCAGAAAACTTGTCGTCCGCGAGATGAGATCTTGGTTGACGGAGAACTGAGCCGGAGTAGGGTATGGTCGATACCGAGTATATGCATTGGATGCGATGTGCTAAGACACTCTAGTTAGAATCGTTTTTCCTGGAAGAAGATTGAAATATGACTGAGTGCGCAGTAACACAAATCACTCACGAACCTTAGCGTAAAGCTGGTGCCTGTATATCCATTTCCTTTTCTCTATGGCATGATCAAGCCTGTCAGCCTCTTCCCGCTCTTGCCTCTCTCTTCTACTGCGTTCTCTAATTTCCCTGGGTATGCGCCTGCGGCGCACAGGACCTCTTGCTCTAGCCATAGGTAACATTTGAGGGGACTTGGAACGTAAAGGAGGTAGAAAATATTTCTGGTAATCGTATCGCGACCTAATATGGTGAATGACATGGTCACCCATATTCTGTGTACATAATGGACATCGTCTTGATTGCTCTTGGTTGAGTATAAGTGGTATGTATAGCCAAAAAAGCTTGAAGGACACATACCAGACCATATCATCAAGCAGTCAAAACAAAACTCGTGCGAGCAGGCTGGCACCAGAGTTCGGTCTACCATGGGCTGCAGGCATATACTGCAGTTGTTCTCTTCTAAATCATCTGGAATATCCTCTTCCACATCTTGGGATTCCTCTGGTTTTTCGGGGTTTTCGTGATCATAAACTTCAGGATCTAGTCTCAGTCTTTTCGTTGGTGGACTTTGAGAGCGCGAAGATGTGGCCATGTTGTAGAAATCTTGATGGGAAATACGTGTATATTCGGTTCAAAGCTTCGAAAGAATGAAAAGAGTGCCGGGATAATGGGAACCACAGGTCTAATGTATAGCGAAAAGAACAGGAAACAGACCGAAAGACAAAAACGAGAACTTGAAGACTCAGAGTCAGAGTCAGAACTCAGAAGAGAGTGGACGAAAATGTCACGTGGACATATCTTCACGTGCGCCATTGTCGCGTTCCTCCATTGTCCAACCAGGCTAAGCCTTTTCATCTAACCGCGACTTGCTCTCTTCTCCGTTATTTCCTGGGGCCTATTTTTCAATTCGCGGTACAGAAAAAAAATCATATCTTGGTATAAAACCTCGATTTCCACTGGCCATCCCAGGAACTCTCGAGAAATTCAGTCAGATTTTCGAAAGTTGACTGGTAGTTGAAGAAAGCGTAATTGTGTGGTTTGTCTTTCCTGTTCATCCTCCTCGATGATGTTTAAAGTTTATTATTGCAGAACTTGAACTAACAGTTCCGCTCAACATGTCAGAATCGCTATATGAGCCATATGCCGAAACCCTTTCTCTGGCCCAATCAATGCAAGATGACCTAGAGGGTCTTTTAGACCCGGATGGCGGCTTCGCACCCCGAATGCGGAAAATCTGTAGAGAACAGTGCGTTTCAATTTACTTTCCCAACTAGAGTTCATCTCATGCAACATCCCCAGAATTATGGAACACGAGGAAAGTGGTGAATATCCTGACGAACTCGAGTTGTTGCGCCTAGAAGAAAATACCTGGGCTTTACTTCAAGCCGTCATGCCGTTCGTAGCTTTATTCTGTTTTTATCTGTACACTGAGCGCGAACGCGTCCTAAGACAGGGCAAGAAAGACTGAACAATCCGTCCTTCATTCTCCGCGTGATATATTACAACAAAACCCCTACACTCCAACTTCTACAATTGCGCAAGCTATTTTGAATGCTTCGCCCGTCCTGACTGAACTCGTCGTCATTCGCGAATGGCTACAAGAGACAGCTCCAACACCCTCGCATCCAGAAGCCACCACTGGTTACTGGAAGTTCACAAAACACAACGTTATGCAGGCGCTACGGACAGGCGCTGGAAGTCGAGATGGGCTGGTGAAGGAAATGGACCCAGATGCCGTGAACAGAGAAGATGGCAGAAGTTTGGCTGCTGATGATGCGGTGAGTGATGGACATTTGTCGAGGGTATGTTAGAAAACTGAGGAGAACAACAGAGTTACGAGAAAAGTCTGGCACAAGCTCTATATGGGATGGTACGCGCTGGTAGGCTAGACGAAGCCATTGAACTTTGCCGAAGAGCCCATCAGCCTTGGAGAGCAGCTAGTATCCGGGGTTCCCTGCTCTTCCATTGGAAAGCCATCTGTGAGTGCCTGTGGTAACGTGTCTAATGGTCTACTAAAGGGGAAACAGCCAGCGAAAATGATTCTGATGATGATGAAGATGCGGAAGGATGGTCTGGGGACCGGAATCGCAAACTGTGGAAATCCTCGTGCACCCGAGCTGCGCTAAACGTATGTCTGGTCCGGTTTCTTCACACCCTCCCGTCTAATGCTCTCTCTAGCCAGCTCTTCCCGAATACGACCGAGTACTCTACGCGGCATTGGCCCCGTCTCCACAAACCTCACTAATCCTTAAATCAGCATGCCGAACTTGGGAAGACCATTTATGGGCACAAGTCAGTATTATGTGTGAGGAGAAGGGAACGATGGAACTTCTCAGACTTGGTGGTAGCTTCTGGGAGGGTGGTCAAGCGGCGGTAGAAAAGGGCGTAAGATCTGTTTCACAAGAAATTACGGAGGATGAAGAGGAACAATGGGAGAAAGAGGTTCATCAGACGCTGGATGGGTTGAAGAGTGTACATGTTGAAGATGGGTGAGTATGCAAGCTCATGTTAGGAGGAGGAATAGGACCTGACAACATTGTAGACCCACAGCCGATCACCCGTTTCACTTTTCGCAACTCAATATCATTCTGAACCAGACTAGCTATCTTTTGGAGATTTTTGCGAACGGATTACAAAATGGTGCTTATGACACTGAGGTTTACGAGTGGGTATTTGACTCTCATCACTCAAAGTGCTTTGGCTTAATTACTCCGTGGACAGATATGCACCGATGTGCCGATTTTTCGCTCACCTATGTCTCTACCTCAAGATGATTGACATAGACGTGCCACCGGATGCAGTCGTCGTCATTCTGGAACACTATCTCCAGGTTCTAGAGGTATGTTTCCCATTACCCGACTTGTCTATGATTCACCATATGACGGGTTTGATTTTTTTTAATGTCCCTGTTAGAGAGCGGGCCAGCGGGATCTCATTGCGATGTATGCGGGTGCTTTGGGAGACAACGCAATCAGTCGATACGCGTTGTTCCTGGTGTCCCTGGAATTAGCTTCAGATCCTTCAGAGCGAAGGGCCGCTCTTAACCGAGCAAGAGAACATGGATTGGATCCAGACAGTGTGGCTACTGCCACAGCAGAGATGTCGATGAATAAAGCGTTTGAGGTAATTGACTTTTGTCCTGGTTGATCCGCCCCCAAGCTAAACTTTCCGTCGCCAGGTACTCGCTCCTTTAAAAGGCCCACTGCCTTCTATCATAGGATTCCAGCCTCCTGCTACCGATGCGGAGACCTTCTTGCTGCGGTCAATTGAGTGGACGGTATTTTCTGAGACCACACACGACAGAGCGTTGGAGCAGGGTAATCACATATTGCGTTATTTCCTTGGTGAGTCATTTTAACTAATGGGTTCGTGGCGAAAGTTAACTCATCGCCACGCAAGCTTCTGGGCGAATCCAGTTGGGGCAAAAGGCTCTATCGATGCTCCCGCCCGAATTGTCATCAATCTCAGAGCCTGAAGAGCAAGCGACAGAATTCTTGCATTACAGGCAGTTCTTCACCATATGGGAAACGCTTGAGAGGATTACGGAGTGTCAAGCATTGGAGGTACCCAATATGAACAGGGAAACTCGGACTGCTTGGTTAGCAGACTACAAGGTATGTTTTGGGCCTGATATGATACAATGTCTCGTACTTACGTGTTCTGACACTTTGTTCTGTCAATCACAGCTCCTTATAGATCAAGCCCGAGACCAGATAACGAAGCTACTAACGTCGGAGTGGTTAGTCGCTGATGTGGAACAAACGGGTGGTGTGTGCCTTTGCCATTATTCTCTGACTAGTCTATGGTCAATTAACGCTATTTCGATAGGCGATGCTCGTCGACGAGCGCTCATACGGATCCGGCAGATTTACGTTCCAGAGTTAATCATTAGGCTGCACTTCATACTCCTTAACTCACGCCACCGGTTCCCGGAGTGGGTTGATTTCATTTTTGACAATGATCTTTCTCCTCTGACTGAAGTTCACTTCTTTGACAGAAACCTAAAAACTGCCATGAAACTGGCCAACATCGTCGCAGACTCCCGGTACAAACTTTACGAAGACTTTGTAAACCAAACGGGTAGACGACTAGGAGACTACTTGGAAGCTGTACGCCAAGGAATGCTAGCAGGCCTGGAAAAAGGAGGATCCGATCCATTCAGGGCGATAGCGTTGACGGTCCAGTGAGGGTCGACTGATAACGAGCCTAACTCTTATTACTTTATATAGATCGAATTCTTATTAAATTCTGCTATCTCCTTGTGTGTACAGGTGAAGCCCTCAGTCTCGACAAAAAATACGATTCAAGAAAAGAAACATGCTCTTGAGAAAGGCTGTTCCGGTAACACAATGCATTGAAACTGTACTCCGATTTGATGCCTCCGAGTTCGGAGTTCTCCAACAACCACACGCGCTAACACCCTTTTTTTGTTGACTTGATCTGAGTAAACTAAGTGAATAACGAAACGCTGTGCCAGACATTTCACGACCTGTTTGATCTTCGGTGTCAAAGGACCGGAGCCTTATGGGGAAGACAGGAGTGGGCAGAAAGGGGTTTATCCTGCTCTTGACCACAACTTAAAAAGTGGGGCTAGTTCAACCCTCTAACGGTATGGAAATTCCAAACACCATACCAGAAGTGTTCGCTCGCATATGCTCTTCTCCAGACGCATTAAAGAACGTCCTAGAATGTGGTTCAGAACACTGGACGTACCAAGAACTCGACAGAATCTCTTCCGGTCTAGCTGTTGAAGTGATCGGTCAATATGCTTCGCGTCCCACTGTGGTTTTCGTTTCTGAAAACCATCCGTATATTCTTGCTTTGATGATCGCGACCTGGAAACTGGGTGGGAAAGTAGCCCCCATGGATCCCAATACTCCTCCAAATCTTCTGAAGGAAATGCTTCGAGGCGTCGGTCCTGCTTGCGTAGTGTTTTGCTCTTTGAACGTCGGAGTTGAGAAGCTGGTCAAAGGTCAGTCTCCTGTTCTGTTTAGGTTCTGATCAGATAGCCAGGGCTCGCTAAACAGACCATTTCAGAGCTTCGACTTCCATCTCATTCCTTCACACCCCAAAGCACCACCATTACAGCACTTTCACGTCGTTTCAGCCACATCACTCAGATCTCGCCGAGTAACGTTGATGCGGACGACATCTGCTTGTATCTTTACACTTCTTCGGCTTCTTCCGTATCTAACTTGAAATGTGTTCCACTAAGCCACAAATCTATCCTCAGTAACTGTTTTGGTCAATTACGAGTGCTTCAGTCGATCTTTCCTTCATATTCCTTTCATCACTTTCGCGTTCTCGGTTGGTCACCTTGGAGCCATATCATGGGAATCTCTCTCGATTTCGGCATGAGCATCTTCTTGACGCGAGGATGCTACATTTTTGCTCTAGTACCATCAACCTATGCCACCTCCTCTGAACCTTCTAGCTCTGGGAACATCATCGAGCTCTTGTTGGAAGCTTTATTGAAACAACGAGCTGACATGTTTGGCGTTGTTCCTTGGGCTCTCGACGGTTTCCGGATGATTTGGGAGGAAGAGAAGGATCTTTCACGACGTGATAAGATCACGACTTGCCTGAAGGATTTAAAGATATTCATTGCGGGAGGTGCGGCAACTAGCGATGAGAATATGAAATGGGCTAAATCAAGAGGTATACCCCTGCTGAACGGTATTGGGATGACGGAGGTTGGGGGTAACTCTTCTAATTTCTATCGCTGACATCGTCGTTGATATCCTGGTTATTCATTTATGTACTAGGTGCCATTTTCATGGGCCTGGCGGAAGAGCTCTCCAGAGGCCTTAAACTAGCCAACTGTCCGATACTCGACGCTAAATTGACATTAGTAAACGAGCGTACCGAGGCGGGAGTCACAGGTACAATAACGGCTCACTCCAATGCCTATGTTCTACGCTGATCAAAGACATCTTTTGTAGAAGGCGAACTTGTAGTAACCAGCAAGTTGATCTGCAATGGGTATCTTCACCACGAGAGCACATCGTTCTCCATCGACAATGATTTCGCATCTTTTAGGACAGGGGATCTATATACCCTCTCTCAAGATGATTACTGGGAATGGAAGGGTCGGAAAGAAGATTTTATACAGGTGCGTCATCGAATTTCCCAAACGCGACAACAATCGAAATGATAACAAATCGAACCGTTTCATACAGCTAGTATCCGGAGAGCTTTTGGATCCCCGAGAACTCGAAAAGACGCTCGACTCCTCTCCTTTCGTAGCTCGGTCTTGTCTTATCGGCAACAGATTCCTTCGACAACCCTCGGAGGTTGTGTGTGCTATCACGGAACTCGACGCAACAACCAAAGAGGAACGCAAAGCGGCTAAAGCTGAAGTTATCAAGATGGTTTCAGCCCTAAATCGTGATCTTCCACCACCTTTGAGGATCTCCTGGTCCAAAATCCTGTTTCTCGAAAAAGACGAACACATACCACTCACTAGGAAACGTACGATTTTCAAGAAAAAACTTGAGGACCTCTTCGGCGATAGGTTCCAAGACCTTTTGGCCGATCCAAAGCAGTCTGTTCACAGTTACAGCCAAACGCGCCCAAGTTCTCTCACAGAAAAAGCCATTCTAGAGATTGTCTATGATACTTGTTCGACTGCCCTTCAACTACCCTCCGATATTCTATATGAAAATCCAAAAATGAGCTTCTCAGAGGTGAGTGACAATCTATATCACTCAAGTCGAATGTTCTGTAGTCATTTACACCTCTGATTAAGTTTGGTATGAACTCAAATATGGCAACTATGATCGTCAACAATCTTAATCATAGGCTCGACCTCAGTTTGCCTCTTAATGCGTGCCATATACATATCGACATACTTGCTTTGTCGACGTACATCCTCGAACAACTTGGATTGGTCTCAATTCAACCTACCTTGCAGACATTTCCTGTCACACACGCAGAAGACATCGCTATCGTTGGACAAGCTCTTCGTCTTCCCGGATCAATTAGTAACATTGATCAATTTTGGGACGCCCTTGTACGCCGGCGAAAGGATCTTCAAGTCCCGATACCTGCCGAGCGCTGGGATCATTCCAGTTTCAATTTCACGTTCGATAGAGCAGGGATCATTGATTACACGTGCTTTGACAACGCATTCTTCAGCATTTCCTCATCCGAAGCTTTTTATATTTGCCCCAACGTACGGCTCGCCTTGGAAACAGCATTCGAGGCCCTCGAGGATGCCAACATACCTAGCTCGCACGTCAGGGGCTCAAACATGGGTATTTTTGTTGCAAGTCCAGTAGATAATGGCTACTCCAGGCTATTGTTCGGCGAAAAGGGCCATGACAGTAAGTCATCTACTCCAGCCTTGCTGACGTAGTGGTAGCTGAAAGGTTCATAGGTTATTCCCGATTCTTCGGGACTGGTGTCGCAAATAGCACCGTTTGCGGTAGACTAAGCTAGTAAGTTTCCGAATAACGAGGACGCAGTTTTGGTTAAAACGTAGCCTCTAGTCTTCTTGACGTCCATGGGCCGTCAATTTCCGTGGAAACTGCTTGCAGTGGTGGTTTGGTAGCCCTGCATTACGGTAACTCATTCCACAATAATGTGATCTCATTAATCGACCCTTGTTTCTGCAGCTGTGGACCATTTACAATCAGGTCGAGGGGATTCCGCGATAGTAATCGGAGTGAACACACATCCATGGTACGTACTTATTATGACCTGATCTCGAAAGCGTTTCTGATCGTTGTCCCGAAGGCCTGGAGATTTCGAGTTTGTCGATGATTTATATGATCATCTTCGATAGTATATTTCTAATTCCTTTCATTGTATCATAGATTTCTGTGTGCTCAGGGCATGGTGTCTCCCAACTCTCGCTGTGCTACATTTTCGAGTGAAGCAGATGGGTAAGCAGCATTTCTTTCAGTCAAGCACTGTTCTGTAGAACCTCAGACACCGTCACTCAGATATTCACCTTCCGAAGGTGTAGTAGCTCTGGTCTTGAAGACTCGAAGTGCAGCTATCCGGGATCAGGACAACATACTTGGATTCATTAAGGCGACAGACGTTCAGCATAATGGAAGAACACAAGGCTTGATTGCACCATCTACCAAAGCTCAAAGTAACCTACAGAACTCTCTACTAAAGAAAGCGGCTCTGGAACCTTCCGATATTGAGTATGCGCAATACCTTTGATCATGTTTACTCTCGCTGATACTTGACCTAGCTTCATCGAAACACATGGAACTGGTAAATTCTCATCATCATCTGGACATGCAGACAGCTCATACCTACTGCTTTTAGGGACTAAAATCGGGGATCTGATGGAAATCCAGGGTATTAATGATGTTTTTAGGTCGACTCATTCACCAGAACAACCATTGATCCTGGGAGCAGCTAAAAGCTGCATCGGACATACAGAAACTAGCTCCGGTTAGTATCAGTAGCATCTATTTGAACTTTTCATAATTGCGTTGAAACTTTATTTGGATTAGGTCTCGTTGGTATTGTGAAATCGCTCGCCTCGTTTGACCGAGAAATTGTTCCGGCGATCACGCATCTCACTGATTCCAACTTGAACTCCCAACTGGATTGTAAAAGCGTTCCCCTGCTGATACCACATCTTAATACTCGACTCCCCGAATCGGAAAAGTACAGAGCTGTCGTATTGTAAGTTTGAGCTTCGTCTGATCGTTCCAGAATGGTTGACAGGACTCTCGTTCAGGGCTTATGGCTTTGCGGGTACTATTGCAGGAGCAGTTCTCGAAAATAATCGCAAACCTTTTGCCGAAGAATCTTCCCAACAATGTTCTACAATACGTCGACACTCCATGATCTTTGTAATCAGTGCGAAGACTCCAAAGGCGCTCGAAGATTATGTTAAACTATATCATGATTTCTGCCTGAAAGCGTCAGAGGATTGTTTCGAATCAATCTGCTATACTAGCTGCGTCGGGCGTGAACACTATCGTCACAGGCTTGCCTTTGTTGTCTCCGATCTAGATGATCTCATAGAACGTCTAGATCAATGGCTATCGCAACCATCGCAAGGTCATGAGAGACTTTCGACTCCACGCCTCGTCTTTGGTTTCCCAGGTCAGGGTTCTCAGCATTTTGGGATGGCGCTTGATCTTGCAGATAAATATCCAAGTTTCCATGCCATGCTGCTGTCGGCATCAAATTTAGCCACGACATTATCTGGGGTTCCTGTCTTTGATCTTCTAACCGGAAAAAACCAGTCAACATCTCGAAACATTGATGAAGGAGAAGTCGCTCAGATATGTACCTTTGTCTTCCAATACGTGGTTTGCATGTGGCTAGAAGTGCTTGGGATTGAACCACACGCGGTAGTTGGTCATAGCCTAGGTGAATTCGCAGCGGCAGGTAAGTTTACACCATTCACAGCCGCAAAAACTTCTGACTTGAATTCATTATCTGCTAGTGGTGTCAGGCGCTCTCGATTATGATACGGCTCTGCAGATCGTCGTACGTCGTGCCCAGCTACTTCGTCCAAATGTGGGCAATCCAGGAGGTATGGCGGCAGTTGCATGTAGTGAAGAAACGGCGAACCGTTATATCAAAGACTTGAAACTCTCTGATCGTTTGGTGGTCGCTGTCTTCAATGGACCCGAAAGTATCGTAGTGTCTGGATATGATGATGCTCTGGTACTATTCGTAAAGGCAGCGAAGGCTGACGGCCTCAGAGTCACAAGATTGAATGTGGATCAAGGTGAGCATAACAAGCAGATTTGTTTGAACTTGTGCTAAATCATTTTCATCAGGCTTCCATAGTCCGTGCATCGATGCTCCGATCAGCGAACTTGGAACTTGGATAGAAGAGCATAAGATCGCCTTCAAGCCACTTCGTTTACCCTTTTACTCTACAGCTCTTGCAAACCAAGTAGAAAAACACCAATGTCTCCCGAATAATTACTGGGTTAGCTTTACGATTTTAGTCATTTACCATTTTCTCGTGAAGGACTAAAACTGTTTCTTCAGGTGTCCCATGGATCTGCTTCTGTTAAATTTGCTCAAACAGCCTCTCTGATTGCCTCTGATTCATACAACGTCATTTTAGACTTGGGTCCCCAAAGGACTATGTGGGCGTCTCTGCAAACCAACGGTCTTCAGCGGAAAATGAAAATCGTACCCCTCCGCGCGAAAGCGGGTAAAGATCAGACGTTGTCACTTCTCGAGGCTCTCTGCACGCTGTCCGAGAACAACGTTTCTCTCGACTTCAGCAAACTCTATGTTGGGGTAGATGGTCAGAGTCTCTATCAAAAGACACGCCTCCCTACATATCCTTTCCAACGTCAGCGCTACTACCCCTCCTTCATTCCTTCCAGAAAAGCACAGTACCTTCCGAACGGTTCGTCGCTGGACGCTCCTGTCTCGGGGTATCAGTATCCTGTCAATCAACGTCTTTTCGATTTCCTTGATGATCATCGCATCGACGGAAGACGTGTAATGCCTGCTGCAGGTCTCGTGTATCACTTTATAACATCGTCCAAAAATGATTCACAGGCACTAAAAAGCATTCGATTCCATCGTCCTCTTGTGCTTAATGCACCATCCGTTCAGGCAACGGTATCTGTCGAACACAAAGGCGCGTTTTCCATGTCTTTGACAGATGGCAATCCCGAAGAGGCCAAGATATG
This sequence comes from Dendrothele bispora CBS 962.96, assembly GCA_004369135.1. Taxonomy (NCBI): domain Eukaryota; kingdom Fungi; phylum Basidiomycota; class Agaricomycetes; order Agaricales; genus Dendrothele; species Dendrothele bispora. The sequence continues at coordinate 8,811 of ML179168.1, read as the reverse complement.
CTCTGGATTTCTCGCTCCTTCCCCAATCATCCATCCATACAAGCAGTGGTCAAACAATCCGTCACCGATTCTTACTTTATCCAAAGAGAAGATTTACAGCCGTTTCCGTCAAGTCAACTTTGGACCATCGTTCCAATCAATCCAGTCGTTAGATATCTGGTCGGATCATGCTGACGGTTATGTCACAGTCGAACCAGGTTTGTTCCCGGAATTCGACATTATTCGTAAACTCGATGCTTGCATACATATGTTTGGTGCCGTATCCCCGGACCTGCTCGATATTCCACGCAAACTCTCGACAGACGGAAGTTTCCTTCCATCATCGTTTGAAGGACTCACGATGTACAGCAGTACACTTCCAGATAGTTTCATTTGTCGCTATCATCTTCCGATTCAGGAAGAGAGGAATTTCTTGGTCATGTCTGTCCGCTTCGAGATCCTTTCTCATGATGGCGAGCTTTTGGTATCATGTAAACGCTACTCCGTAGCTTGGGTCCCAATGGCTGGATTGCGGTCAGGAAACAGCGCAACTGGTGAGCTCGAGGGCCGGATATCTTGGCTGAAAACGTCCTGGAGATCTCAAAGTCTCCCAAGCACCTCCGGTCAGGAGCTTCAACGACAACGAATTCTGTACTTTGCGAATACGCCAAATGTTTCCCTCATACGAGCACTTCATGCGACTATAGGCGAAGACTTTGTGTTTGGGCAACTAGCAAAGTGTGAAGACGTGCGTCAATATAGTCTCCTATCCTTCGACGATCAAGATATGTTCGACTCATCACCTTTCGACGGGCACGATGATCTCGCTATGAGCAAGTATCTCTCGTTAAAGGATCAACAAAAGCTTTGCATCGTATTAGACACTACTCTACTAGCCGATATCACGCCGGATTCTCCCCAGTTCTCTGTTATGTGCAAGCATGTCTTGTGGCTTATGAAGGCGCTCGTGGGAGGCCAAATACGGTTCTCGAGCTTTGTGGTCATTTCATCGTCCGGCGTAGCTATCGACTGCAATTCAGATAACACTCACTCAGTATCGGCGCTTGGATCTATTGTTCAGGGAATGCTGAGAGTGTTCCGGAGAGAGATGGCGTTGAAGAACGACGATTTGGTTTGGGGTATCGATGTGTCTGGCTCTCAGGCTGGTACACTGTCGTCAGAGGAGTGGAAGAGCGTTATCCAAGATGAGTTTGTTTCGAGGTCGAAGGGACTAGAGAGGAATTCAATTGTCGTGTACCGAGCCGATCCGTACTCTACATCGCCAAAGTTGTCTAGGTTCGTAATTGTGCAGGAGGATGCGAAGCGAGAGTTAAACGCAGAGCCACTTGACGAGACGGAGTTAGTTTCCAATGGAGTGACTGTAATAGCTGGTATGGGGAGCATAGGTTGTGCTTTAGCACAAGCTCTGGTATCTCCCGGAGCTCACAGAGTCGTACTGCTAGGAAGAAGAAATGAACAGGAGGATTCGGTGAGTTTTGCTCTTTTGCTACTGGACTTATCTGAATCTGGCTATCGCCTCCGTAGGTCAAAAAACAACTGTCGGAAATCGAGAATTCAGGAGAAGCTCAGGTTGTCTATATGCGCACCGACATCTGCGACATGGAGACTCTCCTGACCACCTTCAATGATATCCAGAGACGCTATGGAACGATACGAAATATTGTCCATGCAGCAGGAGTCATCCAGGATGCCCTCATTGGAAACGTCACTTTCGAGTCCTTCCAAGAGGTCATGAAGCCTAAGGTCCAAGGAGGGTGGAATCTGCACAAAGTGAGCGAGAAATTGAAGCTGACGGAGAAGGGATTGCAGGGATTCGTGCTTTTAAGCAGCATAAGGTTTGTTTTTTAGTTAAAGAATCGCTGTTTACGTGGTGACTGACTGTCGTTACAGCGTGCCCCTAGGAAACGCTGGCCAAATCGCATATGTCGCCGCGAATTCATTTCTGAACTCCTTGGCTGGATATCGACGTTCCAAGGGGCTTCCCGGACTTTCATTAGAGTTGGGTCCATGGGAGTCCGAGCATGTTAAACAACTCAAGTTCTCGAAATCGATAGTGCAACCGATCCAACACGACGAAGGTATACCTTTGCTCGTTAAAGCGTTTGCGAACCGGACTCGGAATGTCGATATTGATTCGAACTTGTATTCCAATCCGTCTGTTCAACTGTTGGCTAAGCTTGACCTGGAAGTAATGAAGAAGGTTGAGTGGATCAGAGACGATCCAATGTGGAGTGAGGTTTTACATGATGTAGGGTCAGGTACTTCGGTTGAAGAGGCTTCCAGTACGTCTCTGTCCCGTGTGGCAGGGAAGGTCTGGACAAGGGGTGAGGTTCAGGATATAATTGTCAACAGCTTGAAATACAACTTGGAGCTTCGTGAAGGGGATTTGATCGGTGAGTGGAAGTCAACTTTACGTCTGGAAAATGTGATTATTGACCTAGGCTTCTACTGGGAGCAGATACGGAGGAGAGCTTGAATTCGTGTGGTGTAGACTCAATATGTTTTGCTCAGATTCAAGCGCAAACTATTAGTGACTTAGGCGTTGACATACCAATGGCTTACTTGTCTGACACGTTTAACATTAGGGAAATGATCGACTATGTCTTTGGAAGACTTAACAAGTAGCGTTTATCAAGACATCTAAATAGGCATTCTCTCTTGTAAATTCGAGTAGTACTTGGTCAAATGAATATTCTATCTTATTTGAACAGTTAGGTGCTGAACCTTAAGGAAGTGGCAGATAGAGGACTGACGAAAAGTGATCTGACAGTGTCTTGAGATGGACAATCGGAAAAAGCCTGGCTAATCTCCCAAAGAATCTAGCCTAGCCGAGGTCGACGAATACAAGAAGAGGACCTCTTGTAACCCCTGTGCTATTGTACAGTGAGTATTCGAAAGAATCGGCAGAAAAAAATTGATTATAGTTTGCCTTTCACACAAGGTTCGAAGAGTATCTACCATCCTCAAACGGGAACGGACCATCATGATGCTCCTCGAGCCACGCTTCGCGAATCTGCTTCCTCATCGCATCTGCTCTCTCAAAGCCTTCGTTGGAAACCCAGCCATCCTCAGTACATCCCATCAATAAAATACCCTCATCCATCCGTTGTTGATGTATCATAGCCTTCTCCAATGCATCCCGTTGTCTCTCCATCTCGCTTTCACTGATCTCAACAGGACATGGAACACCTATTTCTTCAGGCCATGACTGGACCAAATTGTAAACGAGCTGTCTTAAAAGGACTGGACCTTCTCCCCAGCAGCTCAGAACAATTTCGCAAAAGTTGAACGACCCTTGTGAAATCCAGAATGGATTTTCCCATGCTTTGTTGTACATGGGAGTCATTTTATCGACCAGTTTTGCAGCCAGTAGGGCTCGTCTCTGCTGCGAGTTGTCCGGAGTATAGTCGAACCTGAACAGTGGAGGTAGGCTGGAGCGTAAAAAGAAAGGAATCACAGAAGCATCTTGCCAGTTGATATAGCTTTGAATCGAACCGTCTTCAGCTAGCAAGATACTACGTGCATCAAGACGAGGGTGCGTGAGGACGGGAGCTCGAAGCTCAAGAGGGATGGATGAAACAATATGAGGAATCATTTGAATGTGTTTCTCTAGTAGATCAATTATTTCGGGTAGATCTTCAGGACGAGATCGGCTCAAACTAGCGCTGGACGACTGTATGTTTGATTGCGTGCTTTGATGCTTTGCGCGCCGGATCATAAGTCGACAAGTCGCTTGAAGGAACGACTCCATGTCTGGCCCTACAAATTAAAGGAATGGTGAGCAGGAGCGTCAGAGAACACCTGTATGACTACTGACAAGGTCCACGATCGCCCTCGACAGGCTCTTCACCAAGAAAGTAGAAGGCTTTATCTGCGATAGGTCCAATGCGGTACTTGTCGGCCAGAGGATGCTCGTTATCCTCTGGGTTCAAGAACAAGGGCCTTTTTTGTAATTCCTCCGATACATCTTCTTTGAGATAGATACTGCCGATTTGCGAGAACGGTTTTTGTACCATCGAGGCTTGATGTGTCATTATCTGTCTAATGAGTCTTCTGTTATCGGGATTTCTCACTGTAGTCATCGTATCCCAGCCGCGATGAGCGAGTTGTGTTCCATCCAAGTGCTCCGTCATCATGAAATCTCTACCAACAACATTTTGCGTTAGACTGGAGCTCCACTCCAATACGCGAGGAGCAGGGTGCTTAAGTACTTCACGGACAAAACTGATTGTCGCTACTTCACTGAGCGTTGAGAGATGCGTGTTCCCAACAAGTCCATAAGGCACTTGAGTTAAAGCGGAATTTGGTACGTTTGATGATTCGGTACTAGCGTTGGTACCTCTGAGAGCCAAGCGGGTCAAGAAGAACCTGTTGAAACTACCTGCATAGCAAAGTGCATCCTTTGATTTTTCTTTCTTGATTTATAAGAGGGATACCACACACCTTGTTCGACTGTCCCTGTTTGCATTTGACCATCCCAGTCCAAGTCTACGTTCAGAGCGGTAATCGCGAGGGTAACAAGGGCATTCATATTGATGTTCACGGTTTGCTTGACGCGTTCTGTCGGACAACACTGAGTAAACTCTCGTACGTAGTTTTAACGGGTGATATCCAAGTACTCACGAATGTCATCGTTCCACAGCCATCTCCCTTTTGGTTCAAATGTGTGTTTCTCCAGGATAAAGTCAGCAAGGGCTTTGGCTGCGTCATCCTGAGTCTTGGATTGGCTCTCTGAAAAACAGCGAATTCGACATGTTCTGAAAGGCGGCCTAGCCTTTGAGTTAGAGAGTGAAGAAGTGAAAAGAAAGGATGGTGTTCGTATGTGCTTGGGATCTACTAAGAATCGCGAAGGATACACCATCCGGCGCTCCAGTGCGTAGCTTTAGGTCGCAAGGTTCAACTCCGTCACGTCACAAATTAGTTCAAAAGGCCGTGACCATGAGAGATAGTTATCACCTTCAAACGCTCAACGTTCAGCGAACCTGCAGGCCTATTACTGCAAAGCAGTGATACTCGGCTGCTCGGTAGCGCGGATCCTCGGCTTAACGGCAGTGAATGTCGGCATTCACGGCATCTTTATAAGTGTCAAAGATTTTGGACCGAACATTGGGCGAATTTCGAAGGCTGCCAACATCTGTTCGTCTCACAAAAAACTTACATACATATGTATTTAAGATACCTTTTAAGTCTTTGAGAATGCTAGGAGTCTGGAGGTTGAAAAGATCCGACTCCCAGGCCAACGGTAGATCCATTTTTTTCTTTGGAGATAGCGAAAAGAGCTGGAAGCTTGATTTTTAGCTCCTTGCTGTTATAATTTGACAGAAGCGCAAGACTTTGTTTGGCAAGTCGTATCCATCAACAAGAATCCGTCATAGGCAAGTCAAGCTAGAGCCATATGCCAAGAAATTCCATGCACATAACTTGTCGGAAGTTTTGGAATATTGTGGGCTAGGTAAGCGTGGCAAATTTTCAAAAAAAAAAACTCTCGAGCCGTGAAAGTTGTATATTTCCTATGACTTTTTCTCCTCTCTGACACTGGGAATGTTGGAGAGCCTGAGGCAGTGAGCACGTTCCCAATGTCAAAAGTCAATCAATACTCTTACCGGTCCCCACGTCAATGTGTCGCGTAGCTGCTATCAAAGGTTCCACACGAGAAGAGAAGAAGTTTTTGATCAGGTTTTTCAATAGGATCCAGGACCGGAAGAAGCTTGTCCTCTTCCGTCAATCACCTCGAGACATCGAGACATATACGCATGTTCCACTATAGGTGGCTCAAAAAGAATTCTCACTGCATCCATGCATGCTATCTAGACATGCTCCTCTGGAGACATGTTCTGCCATAGTAGATTCTGACAATCATGACCATGCAATTCAAGGAAAACGGTTGATGCCGACTCATAGTAAGTATTGATTAACTGAAGGGGTTCTCTAGTAACAGTCATCCATACTCCCTAGACATATACACATGGTTTTATGAGGGATGGATTCCAAAAGTCATACGCAGCGATCGAGAGAATTTTCGTTCTTCCATCAATCTTCTCTTTTAGACTTCTGACATATTGCTCATGCAGTGTTAAACATATTTCAGAAAGCTTGCATCACTGCGGATTCCATCTACGAGTTCATGATCACTGTACAAAAACTCGGGTGCCAAATACGTTGTAAAGAAAGCCCTTTACGACGCTCCCCAATGATGCCTCTGTAAACATATCGATATCTTCCTTTGTTGTTGATCGTATCCCAATCCAGTGTGCGTGCCAGTGTCCTAAGTATCAACCGAGCCCCGCATCAGTCAACTATCAAATTTTCACTCTAGTCCGAGGACACATTGTTGAAAGAAACAAAAAAAAAAAAGGGGACTCGAAAGTCGATTTGTGTAAAGGATTCTTTCAACGGATTCAATATCTTACTATCTCTTCTAACTGAAAACACTTTCCTACTTAGGTTGTTCAAAAACCACTTCTGAATTCTGGCTGGGAACAACACACGGATTTAGCCTGAATACGTTTTTTTAGCTAACAGTGTGTACAGCGTTAAATATCATCTTCGGAGGTGACGAACAGTTCAAGAACTCTAGCTTTGATCTCCCCTAGCCAGTAAGTACCACAGGAATTCAACGGCTTTTTATTGATTGAACGAAACTGAATGGCCTTAGCTACCTAGCTAACCTAGACGTAGTAGGAAACAAGACACTGTTCCAAAGAAACTTCCTACATACCTCTCCAACGCTGTTCATGACTCACTCGAGCTCTTGAGAAACACTAGCTGCGGATCGAGCCGATATGCCGCATGCGCAATGATCAATCGCAGGATGGATATCGTCTAGACAATCGCAGAGAGGATTCGAGATACGTAGCACGCACGTATTGCATCCGAACCTACGTAGAGACCAGTGGCTACAGAAGAGTGTGGCACTGGCACACAGCTGCAGTGTATACTCTATATACTCAGATCACACTTCGTCACCGACCATTGATACTGCGCATGTTAGAAGCCAGCTATTCTGATTCACTCTCGTTCACCTTTGAAGCCTCCATATTCCAATGGATATCCGTCTCTCAAGTGTTATTGACTCTCGTTGTACTTTGTGGCATACATAGTACTACTTACGAAGACTCACGGAGGTTTGTTAGTACTGTACTGCAAATTGGTTTTATTCCAGAGATATATAAATCAACATAAAAAAGATGATCCGCTCAAAGGTCTTCCTATTTTTTGTGAGAAGCGGCGTAACTTTTTTCCCATATAAGTAAAGTGCTTATTTGAAGCTTAATAAAGTTTATCAGTAGAAATATGTACGATATCAAACACGGATGAAATTGGTATCGTTGCCCACCCTCCCCCCAACCAAGATACACTGGCGGCGAAAAATGATGACCCCCCCCTCAATTCAAAACTCAATTATTTGAATCAGAGGGGGGGGGTCATCATTTTTCGCCGCCAGTGTAAGGTGGCCGACATTGGGATTGGATGAGAGCTGGTCCTTAGGGGCTTTCTTTCGAAAACTCGGGAGCAGTGGATCTATGCAAATCTCAGTGATACTGAAAAAGCTTCTATCTTCTTCTTTTCTCATGTTCTTGCACCATATAGAAACAAGGTCGTGCTTAATGAGGTCTACTTACCAATTTCCCTCCCCATCGCAACCGAGTAAAGGAAAATCAACACTTGTAAAGGACGGTTTTCTGCAGCTTTAAACCTCTTGAGAGGTATAACAAGGCTCACCGAACGTGAGAAGCACGAATCTATACTTACCACTCTCTGTTCAATTCTTCTACAGAGTGGAGGGGCCCGAAGAGAAATACATAGATGAAACGTTGGAGCGGGGCTGGCGCTAGCAGAGAACAAAAGACTTTTGGGATACATACATACAATGATACATATACATAGATCATATTGAGCCGGACTTTTACTTGACTCACGCCGTTTCAGTAAGTACGTGAGTATGTATAGCGGAAATTGCTATACCTTTTGCTTCTGATGGATTGTGAGCATATGGTCCAGCGACTAGAAGTACCCTGAACGGAATAAACCGCCGGAAAACGCACTTAGGTACGTAACAAGGGGGAGCGCGTTGAGTCGCTTTGGATTTGTAGATCAGGCACGTGAATAACTAAAATTTCTGGGAGAGTCGGAGACGAAACCCTTGCGACGACACTCCAACACGTCCGTCCGTCAACGTTTCAACGATCAGTATTACCATTGGTCTACACTTTTGTTTTCAAATTCAAAACGTATCATTTTCTTCGTTTGCATGGTGGCTGTCAATCAAAGTGAAGAGAAGCACCAACAAAAACCGAAAATAGAGAGACGTTTCATAGAACGGTAACATGTAAGTAAAACCATCTTTGACCCGGGAATACTGTACGGCTCCGTGGGATCAGAGAACAACCCATTTTTTCCCTGAAACCTCCAATTCTTAGCAAGGACTTCTAGCTCCGTTTCCCGCTTAAACGATTCTCGACTTTTTTGTGCGCACAAGATAACGCGCATGCTCGCAGTCCTCTTGGTATTCTCTGCCCATTTTATAGTACTTATATTTCTCTACTAGTCCTAGTACATACACACGAAGCGACTAGGGTCATGAACTCGTGAGTCGCATCAAATTTCTCGTGGTACATTTTACAAATCAAGCCCAAAGAGAGTGTAATCCAAATAGTATATGTTCATATGATGGGGAGAGATTCCTCCTTTAGTCGAGAGCAAAGTAACAATCTCATCTAATCGGGGATAATGATATCCAAAGCCCCAAGGGCTTACTATCAGGAATATCGGCTATAAGAGATTCCATGGGTAACCATATAGTAATATATA
>ML179167.1:136887-187401 GCA_004369135.1 Dendrothele bispora CBS 962.96 | reverse complement strand
CTTTCGGGCGGGTCCTTGATGCGGTGGGAGATGGCATAGGACGGGAGGGCGTGGTGAAGGTTCAAAAGGGTCACACATACGAAAGCATGCATGGCTGAGCTGGCGTTCAGTGGGGATGGGCAGTGGTTGCGGGAGCTGAGCGGTGAGCTGACTGGGAAGTGGACGCACGGGTTGTAGGGAAGCTACTCTGATCTAATCAATAGTAAGCCGACAGAGAAGCTGTGCGGTGGGCTGACGCAGAAGCTGACCGGTGAGTGGACACGGACGGAGTAGCTTAGGTGGGCTTACCGGTAAGCTCACGGAGAAGCTGACCTGTGAGTGGACGGAGAAGCTGACCATGAGTTGACGGAGAAGCTGACCGGTGAGTTCACACGGGTGACGGAATAGCCGAGGTAGGCTTACCGGTAAGCTGACGGAGAAGCTCACAGGATAGCTGAATTAGGAGTTGACCTATCAGTTGAGGAGTCTGGTCAGCTGGGGGACAAGGAAGGTCGATGGTCAATTTATGAGCCTGCTGAGGGAACCGATATCAGAGGCAGGTAGTTAGTACTAGTTAGTGCTAGTGAAGCTTGAAGCCTGAAAACGGGAGAAGAGGTTGAACGGGCTGACAGGTCATAAAAGTGTCGGCTCAGTCTCTTGGTCCGACGCAGCTGTTTGGTCACACAGAAACAAACTGAGGGAGGCTTGCTGACAAGTTCAAGTGATACACTCGCCCTTTCTGCTAATTAGTGACACATTTCGTTTGGTGTCCACTGCTCAAATACGACTCGACACAACCAACCACCACACTCCCTGAAGCTAACCAAGGCGGGAAAACCTGGCGCAGTAGGTTGAGCTTGATTATGCAGTCTAGTGATCTGGCCCTTACAAAACACAAAAAAAAACATTACGAGTCGAGTGAGGTTTCCTCCCAAGCTCTTTCCCTGGTTTCAAACTAGAGGGAACACTCCATCTCTGGGGGTCGTGTACGGCAATAGCAGTATCAAAATTGTTTATGATTGGGATATAAGAGTACCGGGGTGGGTGTTTCTGTGCGTCAAATGAGCAGGGCTGATTATTTATCCATTCCGACGCAACAGGTGTGACTTTACGAGCAAGGACAGGCTCCTGTGCAGCTTGGTGATGGATGGTGACTGGAGGCGGTAAACATCCAGCATTGCGACAAGTGGTGATACCGACTCGAAAAGCTACAGCAAAATACCTGAATTCTGTTCCCCGTCCGTCGCTCTCTGTATGGTCAGAACTTAGAGCGCCGTCAACAAACATGTCTGCCGCCGTCTAGGCTCTCTGTTTCACCCGCCCAAAAGTCAAAAGTTTACAAAGGGGTGGTAATTGGTACAAAGCTCATCATCGTCGATTCGGTCGCTGTGTGTATTCGAGTAGTGAGGAAATTGATGCGGATTGGATTGAACCATCCTTTCCTATCTACTTACGACAATGCTTTAAACATAAAGAGCATTGGTCGTTGTTTTGTTTGAATGCTTGTAGACTGACAAAAGGGGTTTTAACATGGTGAGTGTCTGTCTTTCGGCCTCAACAAAGCCTGCTTACAAGAGGCTCAAGTCTATAGCATTCGTGTAACGGTTCGGAGGCTGTGGAATGAAGAAATATTCAAACAACAGCGATTGATGAGGTCAAGTGCGGTAAAGATATTAAGGCCATCGTTAGGGAATATTAGACTCGAGGAAGTCCTTATTGGAAAAAAGGATGAATGCTTCTGGACTGACAAAAGGGGTTTTAACATGGTGAGTGTCTGTCTTTCGGCCTCAACAAAGCCTGCTTACAAGAGGCTCAAGTCTATAGCATTCGTGTAACGGTTCGGAGGCTGTGGAATGAAGAAATATTCAAACAACTGCGATTGATGAGGTCAAGTGCGGTAAAGATATTAAGGCCATCGTTAGGGAATATTAGACTCGAGGAGGACCTTTCCAACTGCGTGATGGGTGTGAAGTGTGGTAAAGAGACTTATGGATCGTCAGAATATCAGACTCAAGGAAGACCTTTCCAACTGCGAATATGGCAAACAACGATGACCGGTGCGGAAAGGTGGTGATAGGTATGTGTTTTATTTATAACGGTATCTTACGAAGGTAGGTACCGTCTTCAGGCAACTGGATTGAGAGCGTTGGGATATAGCAAACAACGGACGAAGGCATTCCTTCCTCTGACCAAGATCCTTTTCAGAATTATCAAATCTCAGCGGACTTCTTTTCTCCTGACGAGTGGGTCTGTTGAGTGGGTATAATATGGTCCTGGTGTGATTGACAGAATTACTGAGCAAAGGGTAGGAATTTACTATCACAAGGCAGGGAGCTCACCACTAATATCAAAACAATATGACGTTTGTGTTGTGTTGTTACGATTCAAAAAATGTTTGTATTTCAACAGTATTCGACTCGAGCGTCGTTTTCGGTCATGAGTTATTCAGCACTTCGATGAATACTTATGATGAATACTTACTTGATTGTGAGGTTCTTTGTTCCTTCGAGCATTGCACGTTCATTTTCTTATTCATCTTTCGTATGCCATCTAGGTCGACTTGCGTTTGATCTTCCTATGCTTGCAGGTACAGTAATTTTATTCCATATTTGTGTCACATTTATCGACATTAATTATTTCTCAATCATTGCAGGTACAGTAATTTTATTCCATATTTGTGTCACATTTATCGACATTAATTATTTCTCAATTATTTCTCAATTGTGATTTAGACAACTGGAACGACGACGATCCAAAACATCACGAACGACCAATTTCTAGAAGAAGTCGAGGGAGAATTGAACGGACAGGAGAAGGTGGATGTGATTTCGATGTTTCTGCATCCAGGGAGGAGGGGCCGATTAATTAGAAGGGGGGCGCGGGGAAAAAACTCTTAATTTGGACCTGCAGTCTGCTTTCATCTGTGCTCGTCGCGTTAAGCTGCCTCGATTGGCTCTGCGTTCAAATCAATTGCAACCCATCTCTGACGCCAAAGAATAACGGAAGGTATGTGTGCTTTTTGGTTTTTGGGTGGTTGACGGTGTGGATTCTGATTTTGGGTAGGAATATGTTCGAGTTAGACCTCGCAAGTGTACGGAAAGTCGCTACAACTATACACGACGGGTTACGTTGTACTTTGAAGATGATCGCATTCGTAATACGAGCCCTTGGGGTTTGCTTGACGGTGCTGGAGGAGGTAGAAGGTGCGTGTCGTGGTCCGGCTGAATTTGGTATTCGGACGCTCATGTTGCGGAAGGTTGGAACGTCCAACTACCTGCAACAATCATAATCATTCTATTTGGTCTCAACGAAGATAACGGGGACGGAGATAACGGCATCAACAACGAAGGAGGCGGTTTGTTGCGGAGGGATATGGTCGACCTCCCGAGATTACGAGAAGCGACAATCGTTCTCCTGGATAGGCTGCATTATTGGATGAGGATTATCACGTTTCTGTTGAAGATTTCTGGAGGTTTTTTGTCCGCGTTGGAGGGGGTGGAAGGTGCGTATCTGGTGCAACTGGTCTAGTATGGTAATCCTGACCTTGCGGAAGGTCTAAACGGCCGAGTCGCTGCAGGTGCCAACCGGTACATCCGCAATGACGCGAACGATGGTGACGAGGAGAACGAGGGCGGGAACAACGATGGAAATACGGTGAACGATGTGGGGAATGAAGAGGAGGACACGGATGGGGAGGGGCACGGAGGCGAAGTCGTGGAGGAAGAAGGCAACAACGGCGGGAACGACGATGGGAATACGGTCGACGATGTGGTGAAGAAAGAGGAGGACATAGATGGGGAGGGGCACGGAGACGAAGTCGGGGAGGAAAGGGATGAGTTGTGAAGTCGGCCGTTGAGCTTGTCGAAGGATGTCGGTGCGTATGAGTATTCTTGGCTTTAGAGTCATGAGTCTAACACCTCCCTCGTCGCAGCTGCCTTGTTATCTCGTTTTGCTATCTCGTTTGGCTGTCTCCTCGTATCTGCGCACTGAAATTTTGCTATCTCGTTTTGCTGTCTGTTCGATTGTGCGCACTGATATTATAACGCGGAGTGTTTTGTTGCATATGCTATGCTTGTACTACCATTCAAAAAGAAAGAAGGATCTATATACTGTTGTATTACATCAAGTCTAAATACACAGGTATATCTATTATGGGATTGTCCTCACATTAGTTGATCGTTAGCTGACGGTGGATCTACCGGTAGATGACAATCATTTCTCCGGTGCGATGTACCGGGGAATTTTACTTAACGGGGTGGAAAGGGTTAAGCCCTTAACAATCTTAAGGCCTTAATACCCTTAATCTTAAGCCTTAAGAATATTGGTGATAACTTTTAAGTACTTAAGCCCACTTTTAAGGGTTAACTCGGCTAAGTTACAGGCATCCCAAGAGAGACCGAGGCTGAGAAATTTACCTAATGCTTGTGAAGCAGAGAAAGAGGAAACCTTTGATCAATTTCCTGTATTCAGTGCATTATAAATTCACTTTTGGTGTTAAGAAGTCTGCTATGACCCTTCACACATTATTTGGAGGTTTACTTAAACACGCATGGCCTTTTCAAATAGTCATTGATCAGGAAGTGGCACAACTGGAGGCACTTACAGATGCAGAAATGGATGCAATACCAGATGATGGAGCTATTGAAATAGATTCCGAAGAGGAATACCAAGGATAATTATCTAGAAATAAATTACTTTTTTTTTGACTTAAGCCTTAAATCAAACCCCTTAAATTAACCCTTAAGCCCTTTTAACCCTTAAAAGTTTTGGGATCTCAGTTTAAGGCCCTTAAGTGGAACACTGTTTCCATGTACGACTCCCACGACTGGTGAGTCAATATCCAAGTACTTTGTGTCATCTTGTGCTGAATCGACTGAGGTGTCTTCTCGATAGGAACGAAAGGGTCCTAATGATATTAATATTCTACAATCGCAGACTGATATATTCCGTTGTTTGGCGCGCCGGCCATTTAGAGAGGACGAAAGTTTACGCGTCTATCACCAGTGCACCCAAATATGAGGACAAGGCGAACTTATCAATTGAGGATTCGTGAGGCTAGACGAGTACGACAGAGGCGAGATAGTGATCACTTTCGATTTGATAGATGTTGAGAGCTATCTACACTAGTCAGTAGACATTTCTCAAAAGATATGTGCCTGACGTTTTCGACGTGTGCTTCACAGAAAAGATGTGATACCTTTACCCTTTTGAAAAAGGAAAATACAGTTGAAGTGGCGGATACATGCTATAAGCATATTTCCTCCTTCTAAACGCATTTTCCTGAGGAACAGCCACCAGGACTTCTACGCCAAGTAGACAAAAAAACAATTGTTGGTACGGTCACAACTCACAAACCATAATGACACCTACAGACAACATCTCATGTCTTATGATTAAGATTTAAGTCTTACATAACCTGTTCTGTATCGGGCCCGAGGGTTCAGATCTATAGACCAGAAAGCACAAGAACAATATTGCTCGGCTCGCCCAACAAGGAAGCCAACGCGCTTTTATATTGTTGAGCTGTGCCAGGCATAATGATATAGCTATCTGGATATCACATCCGAGTCACACAGGGCGCTCGTTTACGGTAATCCCGCCATTGAGGTGTGTGTACTATAATGCTTGGGTAGAGACCGTATAACCAAAATTCTGGTCAGACCTACCAACAACGTGATATTCGTCAAGAGCTTTTTTTCTCAACATTCTCAATGCCTCAGTCCTATCCTTCCCATGCACAATGAGTTTCGCAATCGTAGGGTCATAAAACACTCCAATTTGATATCCTTGCGTGAAACCTTGCACCAACCTGACGGAAGGCTCGACCTTGGAATGACGCCAGAGTGGATGCTAAAGACGTAGTAGAGGACGTCGCGGGCGAAAGTGAACTCGAAGGTTGGAAAGGCGTTGCAAACGTCAATGTAGGTTTCGGTGTCGAGAGATACGAGAGGACCGGAATCGGGGAGGAAATTGTTGCGAGGGTTCTCAGAGTAGATACGAGTCTCAAAGGTGTGACCGACGAGCGGGACAGTGGACTGCTCTAGGGGCAGAGGATTGTCTGCTGCGACCTGGGATAATCACCTCGGGTCAAACGTTACGTAGACACAAATAATGGACATTCACCCTTCAGCTTCAATTGCTATTCAACGAAATCCAGTCCAGTCACTATTTCAGTGACCGGATGCTCGACTTGCAAACGCGTGTTCCTAAAAGTAGTTTAAGGTCAATAACAGGTTTTCACTGCCCAACTCAAAAGGAGAAACACTAGCATTTCCATGAAATAGAATCCATGTGTGTCGTTGTCGAAAATGAATTCTACGGTCCCGTTGCTGCTGCTACAGCTTTCGCGCTCAAGTCTGCTCTCAGTTAACTTCTACAGAAAGTCCGGGGGCAGGAGCCTACAGCCACGTGAACAAAATGCTGTCAACACAAGAGAAAGTCGCTACCGACCTCTTCGATAATTTTTTGGTTCCTTCTCTTAACAGAGCAATCCCTCTCCCACAAACTGACCACACCGCCAAGCGCATCTGCAAAGACCTGCACTTCAGCGTGTCTCGGTGCTGAATATATGTCTCGACAAGAACCGTATCGTTACTAAACGATTTGAGAGACTCCCGCTTGGCGGAAGTCATGGCTTCATGGAAAGCTTCGGCAGTAGTTGTCGTCACTGTACGCATGCCCTTACCACCACCACCACCATGAACTGCTTTGATAAGAACGGGAAATCCGATCCGTTGAGCTTGTTCGAAGAGGAAGTTGGGGTCTTGGTTATCTTTGTGATAACCTGGAACACAAGGGACGCCAGCAGCCAGACGGAGTGAAAATGTTGGCTGGATCATCCAGTGGTATTTTCTTTGGAAACCCTTGGAAACCCCGCAATTCGGTGTCAGCAATAACGTTATATCTTTGTGACGTGAGTGGTTTTCCGCGAGAATCGTGATATGTTATTTCCGGTTGTGACCATGTTCTCACTCTAGACTTTATACACTCGATTTTTCCGTTCTTTCTTAAGTTTCTATACATACTTGTTGAGAGGCACGTCAACGGTACATCGACGTCAGCAGGCCAGATGTTATCGTTCATATATGGCTGACGCGGTAATTATCTTATTTTCCATGTGTAGGTACGACATACTCTGATTCTCCGACGAAACTGTTGTTGTAGCCTCATTACACGCCTACATACACATAGACCAACGTGAAACGGGAAACTTGAAGTTCGTCGCTCTCTCAGTTCTACAATTCTTCAGGAAGGTGTTATCGATTCGCTCGTACAAGACGCCACGGAAATCATACAAACAGTGGGTGTGCATTTAGTAAACGTCATGAGGATTTGAGGATCCTCAAGATGTTTACTAAACGGAGTGACCGGTATCATGAGCGGGGGATCCCTCATCGAAGAGGTTACCTTCTTCATGGACCTCCTGGAAGTGGCAAGAGTACGTACATCTATGCTAGTTTGGCACCGACAAGAGTTCGAAGGCTAATTTCCTGCTCTACCATTTATGCATTGGTGAGATCATTCTTACCTACCATGACCTGCTGTCGGACATTAACCAAAGGTAGTTAAGACAGGCAGGCGAACTAGGACTTTGAAATATATTCGCTGTCGTTGGCCCCAGGATTGTAAGACACTCTCCTTACGCTCACAGTGATCTCAGCACGGCTATGTATTAACGCCGTCTACAGCGTCAACGACTCGTTTTTGCAGCAAGCTGCTTCATCCATTCCAAAGAACTCTATTTTCCTGATCGGGGATATCGATTGCGCGTTCCCTTCGAGAGAGGAGATAGATGACGGCGCGGCTTCATCGATCTTCATCCCTAGCTTTTCCGCTTTCTCTTCTTCACCTTTCATTCATACTCCAAGTCGTCGTTCATGCGTAACCCTCTCAGGTCCTCTCAACGTAATTGGTGGTGTTGGCAGCGAAGAAGGAAAGTTATTTTTTGCTGCGGTATGTTTTTAATCTTTGTCTAGCGGATGCTTTTGAGCCTAACGAACATTAGGCATTGGTGCTCGCCCACAGACAAATTATATCGACCATCTTGACCCTGCCTTGCTCCGACCAGGACGAATCGATAAGAAACTGCAATACCGCCTTGCCACGAAAGAACAGGCAGCTCCATTTTTCCTGCAGTTTTATCCCGAAAGCCAATCGCAGAATCTTGTGCTAGACAAGTCTGGGGAACGTCCAGATTTGGATTCGGGTTTCAATTCGAGTTCGTTCGCGGAGACCATTGTTCGACTCTCTGAACAAGTTGCTTCCCGCGTACCCCTCGCTGAGTTTTTCTACCGCTGAACTACAAGGATATCTTTTGACCTGCAAGAGGCAGCCTCTTCAAGCCAAGGAAGGTGTTGTAAATTGGGTCAATGATGAAAGGACGGAACGTAGGAAGAGGCAAGAAAGAGGCTGAGCGAGAGAAAGAAGAGGGATTCTCTGAGAATGCATTCTTTACCTCCACAATTCCCTCTCTCCGCTCCAGGACTGGTCTTTATCCCAAGAGTCGATACGTTGTCGATTCAGTAGAAAATTGAGGTCTTGTATTAGTGCCACATTTTACGCCTTATGAAGAACTTATACATATACAGACCAAGTTTTAAAAGCGGCGTCCTTGTGTGCACAAATTCCATTGTTACGGAATAAAGAATTGCAATGCCGCCCAGACACTCATGCGGCTCCAGAACCGCGAAACCTGAACATACTGTTAAACCCAGGGAGAACCAGATCTGAGAATACGACATGACCTCGCTGATGTTAGGGTTTGCAACTTTGCAAGCTGAAACAGGTCGTCTTACTGCCTTTTGCATAATGGTCTGCATGTTGGCGAAAAAAATAACCTATTTCATGATATTTGTTTCTCAGTCCAGCCCTACTATTTTCTATCAGGAAGCTGGGCAGACCAGGAAGTGGGTCACTTCCCATTTCCTGAGAGCTCAGCCTTTCCGGGGAACATCTAGGGTGCTTAGATATGTAGTTCAAGGCCTTACGCAACCGTCAGTGTCGGCTCAGGACGGGTGTGAGTAGGCGATGACGTTATTTTCCTTATTTAGGTCTGCCCCATGCGGCGGAGTGGTCGCAAACTCAACAATGGTGCTGTCCCCTGGCTGTCCCTCCGAGCTCCGAAACTTTTGGTGAAGTATTCAAATGACTATAGCAGTGAATTGACTAGCTTAGAAGCAGATATGTTGTTTCAGGCATGGACTGAACAAGGCATTGACCCATTTCCTGCTTTTCACCAAAAACTGACACACCGGAACAAAACATTCACCATGCACTCAAAACAGCCTATAGTGTCTTCCTATTTAGACATAATGCACTCGCAAGATGCCCTACTGTATGTTGAGTACCATACAATAGGTGAAAGTCTCGTAGTTCACCCTCCATAACATAAAAACCCCTAAGGTGACCCATTACCCGATACAAAATAGTAGGGTCTATTTCCTTTTTGAGTAAGGAATGTTGAAGTCGTGGCTTTTCAGGGTTTGGGCTTCCAGGAAAGGTACCTGGCCTGAGCAAATAAATATCACTAAATTACAGTATCTCCACCAAGTATCGCTAGGTTCGTTCCAAGCCTCTGATTGGTCAGAAATGTTTGCGACTCTTTGTTGTTTGACGATGTTGACGTCGCTTTCTGACAAGAAGGATTTGCCGGTTCCGGCAAAGAGCAAGCGGGGCTTGCTCCGAACCTAAAGTATCGCCGTCACAAAGGGTGAATTTCGCGGACTTCTGAAAAGGATCTGGTAAGAGATGGCAGTCACTTCGCGGACTTCTGGAAAGGATCTGGTAAGAGATGGCGGTCAAAGGGTGCATTTCGCGGACTCTGAAAAAAGGATCTGGTAAGAGATGGCGGTCAAAGGGTGAATTTCGCGGACTTCTGAAAAGAATCTGGTAAGAGTTGGCGGTCAAAGGGTGCATTTCGCGGACTCTGAAAAAAGGATCTGGTAAGAGATGGCGGTAAGAGATGGCAGTCACTTCGCGGACTTCTGGAAAGGATCTGGTAAGAGATGGCGGTCAAAGGGTGCATTTCGCGGACTCTGAAAAAAGGATCTGGTAAGAGATGGCGGTCAAAGGGTGAATTTCGCGGACTTCTGAAAAGAATCTGGTAAGAGTTGGCGGTCAAAGGGTGCATTTCGCGGACTCTGAAAAAAGGATCTGGTAAGAGATGGCAGTCAATGGGTGAATTTCGCGGACTTCTGAAAAGGATCTGGTAAGAGATGGCAGTCACAATGGGTGAATTTCGCGGACTTCTGAAAAGGATCTGGTAAGAGATGGCAGTCAAAGGGTGAATTTCGCGGACTCTGAAAAAAGGATCTGGTAAGGCAAAAGAAACGTTGTTAGTACAACCAGAATGGTGTGAAAAACATTAGAAACACAAAGACCACGCTTTGGCGTTTTCTCTACATACCTCTCCATTCATTCCTCTAAACCACCTTGGAGTATGAGCTACTTTCCAGTATACAAAAATTGCAACTGTCAGTACAGTACTATACCGGTTTGTTACACTATTCCCAGTGCCAATTCTTTGAAACGTGGCTAAGCGGCTTAGTAACACGGTGTGGCTGACTCCTCACCTCATCTCATTTATGACAACGAATTCGGTATTTGGGTGTGCCGTGCTCGCAGGAAGAATATAGAGGCTGACGATCACGGATCGAGTCCGATCTCCCATTTCTTGCTCTATCATCGTACAGGTACTGTCTGCATAGGCCTTGTGTCTAGGATCAACCTCAGTCAACTTATGTGCAGCTTATGGTCCTCCCCCAATGCTGAAGGTCGTTTGATGTTTTTCTTCTATGAAAAACGGATGGTTCCCTCGTGGTATTCTTCCTCATTCTATAAAATGTTCATGTGCGCAATCTCGTTTGCAAGGAGCCACACAGCGACACTTCTAGTCTTTTACCGAGTTGTGACTAGACTCTCCTAATATCCCTTTCGTCTCTCTTTCAATAATGCCCGCCCTCTGCAATCGCGTTATCCCATCCCGATGTAATGTCCTTCGTTTCTTATTCTATTCCTATCTCATTCCTTTCTAGCACCCGGCTGTATCAAACGCTCCGAAAATGCCTTTTTCCTCTTTCGTCGCAAATGGTTTGAGGATTATCGGCTCAAACGCGATTTGGCCTCCAAGTCTGCTTCTGCTTCTCCTTCTGCTCCCATCAAAAAGCGACGCAAGGTCAATAGGCTCTCCAAAACCATTGCTCGGCAATGGAAGAGTCTCTCGACTGAGGAACGCCAGTACTGGGAACGTCTAGCGAAGGAAAAGAAGAAGAGTGTCATTTCTCCATCTCACCAACACGGGGAATCGACTTCCGCACCGACTCTATCAATACAATATCAAGCCAACCATGACGCGAACGCGAATAATCATGATGGGTTCTACCAAAGTTCTGGGAACTCAACCGGAGGAGGTACAGAGCAACCCGACCGGAAGACTGAAAACACTTATAACGAAAACCACGTTGGTAGTGCTGATGATCTCCTCTCAAAGTACACGGCAGACTCGCATCCCAATGGTTCCTCTCGGAATTTCCGTAACATCAACGGAGGGTATACCGAACAGGATAACCGGGAGATTGGTCGCAACGTCGAAAATTGGGGGGATTATCGCGAAGTTCGGAATCACTATATAAACTGTGAGTCCAAATAATCATTCCCGAAAAAAATTCAGTATTCCGAGTCGTCCGTGTCTTATATTTTTTATTGAAATAGTTACCTTGGTCCTTGGAGGGGGTCCGGGATTGTAAACAACTAGTCATACCTGCTACACTGACAGAGAGGTCCCACTGAAGCTCTACTTTTGATCACCTTGGAAAAAACAGACGGACCAAGTACAGTTGAATTTCTCATGGTGCACTGATATTCTACCCACACATAAAATGTCATGCATGCACTTATGGTCTTCCCGAGCATCAATCTTATATACGTTTGTCCAGCAGTTCCCTAGGGAGACCTTGTGGAACTATTTATAACTAACTACGTCACAGTCATCTGTGCGTTTGATTGACCTCGAACTTGCCTGGCTTGTTTCGGGCAAGCATGTCAACTTCAAGCCAGGTCTTATTAACATTATGTAACATTATGTAAAGCTTAATTACAAGTCAGGTGCTTATTTTGGCAGGGAATTGTAAGCCCGACAACTTGAAGCGACAACCTCCATTAGCC
This sequence comes from Dendrothele bispora CBS 962.96, assembly GCA_004369135.1. NCBI lineage: Eukaryota > Fungi > Basidiomycota > Agaricomycetes > Agaricales > Dendrothele > Dendrothele bispora. Next base: position 175,260 of record ML179167.1, on the reverse strand, counting down.
TCATTTCATGGTATACCTTTGTGCTATCCGTGAAAGTTGGTGAAACATTCGAATTTCGTGGTCCCAACCGCTGACGTACTCAAACGCGACTCTGTGGGGATAATCAGGGGTCATATACAAAAGCAATGAGGATCGGGAATCGTGACCAAAGGCTTGGAGAAGGTGGAGGAAGAACACAGAGTATGGGTCCCTCCTCGTCTATATATTCTCGTAGAATGGCATGTAAATCAGTACCAAACTCTGAAAACAGGCTCGTATCTCTGTCCTGTCGCGTAACTCGGGTGTTGGCCTGACAAGTACGTACCTGAACGGCGAGATAGATGCCCACGGCGCACCTTGGGTGCTGGTGCGGTTGTGTGGACCCTGGCTGTATGTATCCTTAATGGGTCCTTGAGCTGGATTATCTTATCCTATCTGAGTTCTTCCCGATCGAGTGCTTGGCACTTGGCTGTTGCCAGATGGAACTCATCTTCCAAACTTAGATGAAGCGAGAACCTTGCTGTATCGTATAGGAAAGACTAGTCACTGCACCGAGTTGATTGCTTTTTTTACCGTTTTTAGTTTTTGAGAAATGGTTTCCTTGTACGGCAGTTTGTCTATCCCCATGACTGGTAAGTCAATATTCAAGCTCTTTGTGTCATCTTGTGCTGACACGACTGGGCTGTCTTCTCGATAGGAACGAAAGGGTTCTAACGATATCAATATTCCACAATCGCGGACTGATGTAGTCCGTTCTTGGGCTATTTGGAGAGGACGATTTATGCGTCTATCAGTGGATGACTTCCCGTAAGAGTGTTCTAAACTGAGTGCACATAATCCTGCACTAAAACCTGAATGCGATCAGGCGGAAGGATGCTAAGCGAAATTAGCCGAGGTTTTGTGCAGCATTTGTGGTTTGGAAAGCTGGCCTCCGGACCCCTTTCTAAACTGTGAACAGCGCAAAAATTTGATCGGCAAACAGCTCATTTAGGATTGTTTTCGTGCAGGTGTGTCCTAAACTCTTACGGGAAGTCATCCAGTATCACCAGTACACCCAAATGAGGAGGGCAGGGCTGACGTTTCGAGAGGATAGATGTGAGTTGGGCCTGCCAATCTTCGGCTTTACCCATTTCGATGGACCCGGCGAGGAATACGGATCGACCGGGTATAACGAGTTCCTGTGGTGGCTTGCAGACGGTGACGGTGGTAGAAGACATGAGGTAAAATCTCGTGGATGTAGGACGCTGAGGTGCTAGAAAGTTTGGTAAAACTCTGATGAGGACGGACCAGAAGTTTGCGTTGGATTTTATACCAGTCTGTCCAAGCTTACACAAGAATTGTGTGGCATTTTGGTTATTATATTAGTTCCTTTGTTAAGAACAAAGAAATTAGCTCAGACAGCCTAGGGGCGCGAGCTCTTTGTCCGAACCACGGATTTGACCTTTGGAGCCCTAGACCCCTGTTTTGTCTGGATTGTGAGCAGACATTTTGGTCAAATTTCGAGAAATTTGTCCGGATTTTTGACGCGAACTCTGTGGGGATAATCAGGGGTCCTATACAAAAGCAATGAGCGCTTGAGCGCTGGATCGGGAATCGTGACCAAAGGCTCGTAGTAATCCCCGTGATGATCCGAGAAGAGATTGGGACGAGGATTGGGATCGAGTGTAGCTGTTGCCAGTGAGTGACTAGTTCTGGATGAATACCGTTACTCCGACTCCTCGCGATCTCCATTTCATGGCCTGGGAGGGTGTAACCAAGGTGTAACCGTCGGCACCTATACACTGACCTCCGTTGAAATATTCGTGGATCCACTCTCTGCCAACGTACTCAAATGCGGGACACACCTTTGACCAGATTTAACTCATGTTCCAGACTTAGATGAAGCGAAAACCTTGCTGTGTCGTATAGGAAAGACCGGCCACTGCACCGAGTGCATGCAGTTGATTGCTTTTTTTACCGTTTTAGTTTTTGAGAAATGGTTTCCTTGTACGGCAGCTTGTCTATCCCCATGACTAAGTCAATATCCAAGCTCCTTGTGTCGTCTTGTGCTGAATCGACTGGGGTGTCTTCTCGATAGGAACGAAAGTGTTCTAACGATATTAACATTCCACAATCGTGGACTGATGTACTCCGTTGTTGGGCTATTTAGAGAGGACGATTTATGCGTCGATCAGCATCACCAGTACACCCAAATGAGGAGGGCAGGGCGGGGGTTTATGAACTCGTCAATTGAACATTCGTGAGTCTAGAAGAGTACGGCAGAGACGCGATAGTAATCATTTTAAATTTGATAGATGTTGAGAGCTCTCTGCTCTGTACACTGCCAGGGTAGTAAGTAGATATTTCTCAAAAGGTGTGTGGAAAGAAGTCCTGGCATTCTCGAACGTGCGCGCGCTTCTCAGAAAAGATGTGACACCTTTCGAATTTCGAAAAAAAAAGGAACTTGAAAATGCAGAAGTGACGGATATATGCTATACATATATTTCCTCCTTCTGGACGTATTTTCCAGAGGAAACATAGCCATCAGTACTGCTTAATGCCATGTTAAGTAGACAAATTACTTACCATTTCACATGTATTTGACTCAAAAGATCGGTGGCACGGTTGACACCTACAGATGTACACTCCATGTCTTATCCTGTCCTGTTTCGGGCCCGAGGGTTTGTTTTTCACAGATCTATAGACTAGAAAGCACAGGAATAACAATGCTCGGCTCGCCCAACAAAGGACGTGTAGGCAAGTCAATGCACGTTTATATAGTGTTCGTTGAGCGGTGAATAGAAAAATAGCTGTCTGCCTTTGTTGTCTAGCTAGCAAGTCAAAGCATGAGCGGTGAATAAACAAATAACTGTCTGCTTCGAGTCACAGGGCGCTCCGAGTTCCATACGGGGTAATCCCGCCTTTTCATTCCTCACCAAGTATATAAATCCAAAAATTCTGGTCAGCCCTCATCAGAATTTTATCGGAATTTCCATCACCTTGTCCTAAATCCACGAGATTTTATCTTATGTCTTCTACTACCGTCACCGTCTGCAAGCCACCACAGAAACTCGTCATACCCGGTCGATCCATCTTTCTTGCCGGATCCATCGAAATGGGTAAAGCCGAAGATTGGCAAGCCCAGCTGACATCTATCCTCTCGAAACGACAATTATCCCATCCCTTAACAATCCTCAACCCTCGTAGGGACTCTTGGGACCCTTCGTGGGTCCAAGACATCACGAACGATCAATTCCGAGAACAAGTCGAATGGGAATTGGAAGGACAGGACAAGGCGGACGTGATTGCGATGTTTTTGCATCCGGAGACTAAGGCGCCGATTAGTTTGCTTGAGTTGGGGTTGGCAGCGGCGAGTCATGGAAGTGGGAAGATGGTGGTTTGTTGTCCAGAGGGGTTTTATAGGAGGGGAAATGTGCAGGTTGTTTGCAAGAGATATGGGATTACAATGGTGGGATGTTTGGAGGACTTGGTGGAGGAGGTTGTTGGGAGGTTGGAGGCATGAGCAACTGAGTGTAGTGGTAATCTTCATTAGATTCGTGTTGGACATTGGATTCGCAAAGGACATGTACTATAGTATATACTGTATCGCATTGTAATCCTCTGTATTTTGAGCACCGGATAGTAGCATCCTGAGTTTGAATATCATTACATCTGAATCGCCGTTATGTCCTTTGAGCTCGAAGTAGGCGCTGAATCAACTGATGACGGCAATTATGCTCAAGTTACTCTATCTTGAGTGACCGGACATAAATCTGGCAGTGGTTCTCTGCCACAGATAATTAATTGATTCCCCATAACTTCGCATCTATTATGGTGACTGCCTCTTTTGTCTGAGTGCAGCTATCTTGGTTTTTTCTCCTGAGGACTGCGATACTGGTATACTGATTTGCCTTCTCCGGAACTGACCGCGAAAGTCTCCAAGCTCTGATACGAAAGCGCGCCGGGTTCCTCTCCCTTGCTATGAAAGGTCCCAATGAAATACACCCGCACCGACCGACCGCCGAAGAATATCCATGGCTGTTAAACGTCTTCTTTTCTTCTATTACTGCAGTACATATGGGTGCGCTTTGAGGATTACTCCGTGAAAGAGAGAGCTGCTATTCGTCAAAACTCGGAAATTCCTACATGATCATTTCAGGGCAAACCTGTCCATCCTACTCTTCTTTCAACCTGGGTGTCCCAACCGCTTGAGGGGACGCATGCGGGACGAATAAGTGCCTATGATATCTCACCATGATCTGCAGAACCTGTTGATCAGGTGCCACGTAGCTTGACCAATGACGAACGTGCATGTCACTAGCAGAAGTGAGGTCTTGCGTGTCCATCGATATCGTCACCAGGAATGTGCAGTCTTTCTATGGCTATCACCAGTCTACAGTGGTGTTTGGGTGAATGAGGGTCAAGATTGGGTAGCGGCTTGGTCTGTAACTTATACTTATTCCAACGGTTGGTGCGGCGGCCGAGTACTTAGATGTTTGGTCGGGTAGATTTGCTAGGGCTAGTTGAGGTCTCGTGTATCAGTTGATAGCAAATGATCAAAGACAGGGTGATCACAGAGATAAAGACGTGGACGCTAGAAGCTTGAAATCCTTGCGGGTAACGGTGGAGGCTCAGTTGGCGAGACACTAAGCCATACAGGGGCCTAACAGGCTAACCGTGAGAAATCCAGAGGAGAAAATCAGCGCGTCGAGTAGTTGCTAACTACAACCTTAACGTTCGCTGTTCACAAAGGGCGACGTAGTTGACTATCGACTCTACCGTTCGGCAGGTCCGCCCTTACTATTTTATTTTCATCTTCTGGCTACCTCATGTCCTCTTCTCCCATAACTTCTCTATCGCGTTTCAATTCGTCTGTCAATTCTTCAATGCAGTCTCATATGAACGGCTCAACCTCTGAACCTCATTCTCCTACTACCCCCACTACCCCCAACGAATATATCGATGAAGACGATGCCGAAAATAAAGAGTCCATTGTAGAAATTAATGGCGATGAAGACGGCGAACACACTGTGTCTCAGAAGAAAAAGAAGAAGAAGAAACCCAAGAAATCCGCCACCGCCAAAGCTAAAGAAGCGGCTGAAAAGGCTGCTAAAATGAAAGAGGCAGAATCTGCGGAAGCTCGACCATCAGTGCTTTGTATTAGTCGTAACAAACACTGGCGGTATATCAGTTCCTATCATGTATGTAAAATTGTTACTTTCGTACTGGGCAGCTTGAACTCATTCGAACAGGGCCCATGGTTACAACTTCCTATCGAACTTCTCGAGTCTTTACTAGCACTCAACTTGGATCCTGCTACTCTTTCCTCTGAAACACCCCCACTTTTGAACCCTCCATTTTCGGCCTCGACCGGGTCCAATGTCCCCAACATGAACGTTCCAGGAGGAAATGTCAGACTCCGCGATCGTGGTCTGCAAAGCCTCAATGTCTCAGATACAAATGGCATATTCACCAATCCTAATGCATACACAACTCTTGACTTAACATTTCCTTCACCTGCACCTAATTCAATTCCTACGCCGAAGACTGGAACAGCTCCGCCACCACCTATTGACCCGGGTGTATTCAGAAGTGTTGCTTCTATTCGCCGACTTATCGACGAAGCAGCAGAGCTTTCGGTTCGGGCAACTTCTGGATTATCAGCTGCCGAATTAGGAAGTATGAGAGGCTCTCCCAACGGTTTTGGAGGCGGCGGGTATGGAGGTGGGTATGGAGGTGGTTCTGCTTGGACTGCTGCTCAGACCCTTGGAATCAATCCCAACACACTCGCCGGCGGCCGTAATTCAGGCGCTGGACGAAATGTTGCCATGAGTGCCATGAGGATCCATCGATTGAGAGCATTGGCAGTACAAAAGCTGGCGGAAGCATACAAGCAAGATGAAATTGCGAGTAGTGTGATGGTTATGCAAGGAGGGAGTGTTTTTGATGATATCGCCGAGAGGGTCCTGAGAGTAGGTGAGTCAGTGATCGCATTGGTTGCCAACTCTTTGCGAGACGGTCGAACACTTGCTCAAGTTGGATTTTTGCAATTCCTCTCCTTTTGCCTGTTCGTGGACGTCCCTGCTGACGTATTTTTTCATTTGACCAGATCCGGACGATGCAAATGCGAAATATGTACATTTCTTCCACGAAAAAATACCTTCACGGTGGGTTTGAAAGACTCAGTACAATGAAATCATGCTAAGATCTTTTTTTTTGCACACCATAGACAACTAGCTGAATCTACAACAACTCGAACTCTCGACGAGCTCATTTCCGCTCATCCTCATCGTCTTGAATACTTCAGAACTCGTGGTATCGTACATTGCTTCAGGGACGAGTACCAGCAAGCAATACGCGATTTTACTCATGCTCTAAAGGAAGCTCGAGCAGTCCGAAAATCTCGCTCTAGTCATTCAACACACTCTCACCAAACTAAGCGTCACAGCTTTGGAGGGGGGCATACTCATGGTCACAGCCACAATCGCAGCAGTGGAGTCCATACTCCAACCAAACACTCGAAAATGCCCAAAAAGAAAGGAAAGGCCGGCGGTAAAGGCGGGAAGGGCGGGAGAACGAATGGACAGGCACCACCGAATGGAACAAGTTCGGCAGCTCGTACTAAACTTGGTGGTGATTCCGGAGGGGACGTTGATGGCGAGGATGGGTATGAGGATGCAGAGGATGAACAAGACAGGGATGGGGATCCGAATACAAACACGCCTCCTCCGCATCCTTCGGTTCTTCCAGACGCTCCTGACCCTATTGAGCCCCAACTTTTGTTTCTGAGAGGTTCTGCGTTTTTGCAGCAAGCAGTCTGGTTGATTGAGCAGGCCGTGTTGAAATTAGAAGGCATCGACCCTAGCCAGCCACGTACTTCGAGCAACGGGACTGTTCTGACTGATAATGGAGACCTTCGACTTTGCTATCTCCAAGATGGCAAGTACGGTGGTGTGGAAGTGGGTAACCCTCAAGGACCACTGGGAGTCAATGACGGGATCAAGGTGAAGGCGTATCAGGAGGTACTTGGGGACAAGAAATTTAAAGAACAGATATTTGGGATGATTAGGAAGAGTATTCGAGACCATGAAAAGTTCTTAGGGCATTTTGATTCCTTGGAGGTGCAGCCGCCGTATTCTTCTGATCAAGAACATCAAGGGGCGTTTATTACTGAAGTTGACATGAGCGGTAATGGGAAGGGTAAAGGTGTGGATGAGGAAGATTTTGAGGAATTGGAAGAAAAGAGGAAGAAGAAGGAAGAGAAGGACGAGTTGAAGAGGAAAGTAGAATACGCATTCTATCTTTCGGAGAGCATTAGGCCTGGAAACCAAGGTGTCCCGCCGACTCCAACACCATCCCCTGGTACTGCGTCTTCAACTGCTACCTCAAACGGTTCTCAGCTTGTCTTGTCAGGTTCGTATATGCTTGAAGGACCTGGATCGAGTGTTCTTCCACCGCCAACTATCTTCACGACGTATCATCCTCTCCTGGTCGAAGCGCACTTCAGCATTCTGCTTTGTTTATTGCTTCTGGGTGATTTCCAGAAGATCTTGCCTACTTTTATCCGTACAGCGGCGTTGGTAGATGGTTTGGAAGGGTACCCTGTCTTTTTACCGCCTAGGTCCATGGCTCAGGCTGAGTTTGTTGAGATTTTGGAGAGGTTAGCTGGTGGCTGGAAGAGAGGAGCTGAGACTGATGAAGAGGCGAGTACCGCAGAACAGCGTCGTAAAGACGTTGAAAAGGTCGCTTCTACACGTTCGTCGACGCCCACTTCGAGCACTAGCGGTGAAGCCTCTACGTCTGTATCCGGGATCGGTTCTTCTGCAGCCAACTCGGGATATTCTACGCCTATGACTTCGTCCGTGGATTTGTCGGAACCTTTCGATTCGTCTTCTCGTTCTGTGTTGAATTCTGGTTCATCGTCCTCGGGTTGTCCTTCTGGTTCCCGTTCGACTCCTACAAACGCGGCGACGCCTGTTCCGACTTGTTCGTCTTCGAAAGTACCTCGGCCTGATCATGGTGGTGATTCTAGATTAGCTCGTGAAGATGCACCTGAGGCTCTGGATGCGCTACGAATTCTCCTTGCGCCTGTCGTTGCAAGACAGAAACTTCGAGCCGAGCAGGCTGCCGCCGAGAAGGCCACGGAGAAAGCAGAAAGGCGAGAGAGAGCTGCTAGTCGGGCGAAAGATAAGAGTGGTGGTGACAAAGAAGAAGGCAGTAAAGCTAGTGTGGGAGGAGGAGGAGAAAAGAAGAAACCTATGTCGATTAATATTCCGTTGCATGGTCCGAGGGTGGAGGTGGTGTTGGCTTGGTTGGGAGGCGTGCATTTACCTGAGTTGGATTTTTAATTGGGGTTCATCGGGAGAGCTATTAGGTCCAGGAAGCCTTTGGGGTTGGTGCCAAATGTGCACTGCAGGATAAGTTATTCTTATGCATTTGTTACTGTTGGATTGTGTGGTTTTATGATTCATAGACTGTGATAGTATCCGTGTCAATTATCTCGTTCGGCCGTGTATGTTTACTTTTTTCTTTCTTTATTATCCATCTCGTCGCACGAGCCGCTTTTTTGTTTCTCATACTCCTCCGTACACCAAATACGTACATATCTCTACTTGTTGCATACGGTGTTCTGTACATACCTGTCAAAAATCAAAAGTCAAGATTTCGAAATATATATGCATACATTTATTGCAACACTGCCCTGGCTACTGTTGCCAGTACCCGCGCGGCATACCGCAGGCCCACATGCTCTATGTACAATGCTCAAGGCTCTATCATGATTATTGGGTCCACATGAACAGTTCTGGACTTCTTGGTTATGGTAACGTTGGACGAAAAAATAAAGAAATTTTGTACAATTTTCCCGGAAGTACCTTTTATAGCTTTGTGCGTCGCCGCGTCGTCGGTGTGATTATGGTTAGTTCCGACTAAGGAGTCACGGTATAAATATGTTAAGCGTATCTCTAGGTCCGAATCTCTTCCCTTTACTTACTTGTGGCCATTGAAGGGTCTGGTAAGTGCAAAGCTTGAGTTATCGTTCTTGACCTATCTGATGCGTCAAATAGAAAAGGTAACACATAACTAGACTTAGTATCTGTGAAGTGACAAACGATGGCTATCGAGCTTGCACCTTTGCCTCTGCCTGCATCTGCAGATCCTACCAAGTTTACAGATTTTGGGAGGGAAGTCAAAGGCGTCAAACCTGGATCGCTGACTCCTGAGCTGTTCGAGGAGATCAAAGACGCATTGTACAAGGTCTTGTGAAAGAACGATTTGTCAATCAAGATAAAAACTAACGTTAATATGTATATTTCTAGCATGACGCTTTGTTGTTCAGGAATGCGGACCTGACTCCAGAGCAGCAGTATGCTCTTACGAAGGTACGCTCTGTGCATTTTCTTCTGAGATGAAAGCCGATCTCTGTTTTTCTTTCCATTAGGCTTTTGACCCGCAATCGGAAAGCTACGGGCACGGCAACAATAAGACTGAATCCACCAAAAAGTCTATTCTCCATCCTGACCTCAAAACCATCCCTCACGTTCCGCAAGTCCAACTCATTGGCAATGGCACGGTCTACAATCACGAAGGACTTGCTGAAGCCATGCTCAAACATCCTTCTCATACCACTTTCCACAAGACTCGGGTTTCTCTTGAGGATGAAGCCAATGGTGTCACACGATTCTACCGCTGGCATATTGATGCTGCGTTGTACGATCTTTCTCCTCCAAAGGTCACCACGCTGTACGGCCTGAAGGTTCCACAAGGTCCGACCCAGGTTTGTCGTTACGATGACGGGACCGGCGACGAACTTCCTGTTCCCTTGGGCACTACAGCCTTTGTCAGCGGCAAGACGATGTTTGATATCTTACCCAACGACTTGAAGAGTTTGGCAGTGAGGACAAAAGTCAAGTACGCTCCTCATCCCTATGTGTGGATGGCGCCGAGTCACGCAATGCCGACGGGATTGGGGATTGAAACGGAAGGCCTAGAATTACCCTTGGAAGAGCTTCCACCTTGGGAGGAGGGCAAGAGAAAGATTTTACCTATGGTGAGTCTCTTTTCGAGGATTTTCGGTACCTGACTCATCCTCTTCGACATAAAGACCTGGAAAAACCCGGTTACTGGGAATCTTCATTTCCAAGTCCATCCTTGCGGCGTCGCTGAGCTTCTTATTGATCCCCTTCCTGCGGGTGCTAGCCGGGAAGGTGCTCTATACCCTGATGGCGCAAAAATCACTGATTTGGGCGAGGTCAGGAGCTTGTTGTATAAGATGCAGCGACCCGCTATCGCACCACCTGTATGTTCTTTATTCTTAACACTTGAAATATGTTCATGTGTTCCCCTTTACATAGCTCGTCTACCCACACGACTGGCACGAGAAAGATCTCGTGCTCTTCCACAACCGAGGTGTACTGCACTCAGTCGTCGGGGCATTCACGAAAGACCAAGTCAGGGCATTCCATCAATGCAATCTCGCTGCCTCGGATGATCCCGCTGGTCCCACTGAAGAGGATGTCAAAAAGTATGCTTGAGTTGTATTAGCCTGTTGATGGGAAATAGTTAGACGGGGAACTTAGGTTTTCAGACACAGCCGGCAACTGGTGATTGCATGTATGTAGTACCAACGAGTACATATGTAGTAAATGATTTGACTTGCCATGTTATTTACCATGTAATGGCCGCCGACGTCCATGTATACGTCCTCGGTTTCGGTGACTCGGTCAGCTTTAGGTTCACGTACATCGCTGATCATCTATCACAATGATCCTTCTCATGCACACCACCACCATGCTCTTTCGTCAACTGCAGGTTTTCTTTCTACCGGTTTTCTTTACCCGATGAAATCTGTCTTGACGCGCAGCCTGGATCTCGTTGTCCGTTCTGTGGGTCAATGCAGCTGACGTTTCGTCTTCCAAGTCGAGGAACACCACAGATGTCCTAATCAACCTTACCTCAAAGGAACCGCTTCAACGTTGTCCATTCCCATCGCATTCATTCAAGCCCTTTGTAGGGATCCGAGAACAGCAATATACCTTCCAGTAACAGTCATTGTTACGAATCTTCTGTTACAATCGATCAGTAGCCGATTTTTTCTGGAAAGCGACGAGGACCAACGATATTACTAGAAGGCAAGCACTTCGAATGGTAGTCGCCGACGGGATTGAGGGTTCCGTTGATTTTGATGATTTAGAAGAAGTGGAATCTCCAGAGCAGATCGAGACGTGTTTATTACAACGAGACTCCTAGTCATCCTTCGATGCGGCCATCGATAAATTTCATGGGATACGACACAATACGAGAGCATTCTTTGTCACTCCGGTGTCGATGTAAACGCGTACGAACAAAGAAGACGTCGACAGATTGTGATATCAGAAACTTTTTACCTCGGTCATGACTAGTGCCTGCTGTATTCGCTGTTCGGCGATCTTGAAGGGCGTCACTTCAAACGTTGAAGATGTCGAAAGATGTCGAAGAGAGCCCCGAGTCGACTGACGTGAGGTGTTTATGGATGTACCGGACTCTGTCCGGTGATATCGATGACGCTTTGGTCCTGGATGTCTTCGGATTTCATTTCTGAGCTAGCTGGTTTTACGTGGCATCATAGGTCCTTTGCTGTGGAGGAGAACATTCTGTTCAGCCACGGTCGTCATCAACTCAGCGCATTATGTTGTCTCTCAAAATAGCATCGCTTCTTTCTGTCGCTCTATGACAATAGGGGCTTGTGATCCAGCGAGACTTTTCTAATTCGTTTTCGTTTTACAAGTCCAATTGCTGGAAAGAATTGAAGGGTGTGTCATGCGAGCGGAAGATGTGCTTAGGATCCGTCTACTGGACGAACTAGCGTCGCGACATTGTCATGCGCCAGGTCATGGAGGCAGTTTATTGGTTACACTTCCAATGCAGATTCATTCTTCTGCCGTCCTTAGGTAGTCAACGTATCCCCATAAGCCTTCATTTTTGCAAATAAGTCCTTCGTATCATTGGAGTTCGACTTGTGGCCAGAGCCCAGAACCGCTGGGCTGTGATCGGAAATCAAGCTTAACGTTGTCCTAATAGCTTTCTTTTACATTTACAGAGAAAGACATGTATTTTGAGTGGTGATGGTGGTAGGCAGAATCAATTTCTTGCTTGTTGGACAGATTGATACCCAGCTGTTGATACGATGACAATCACTAAGAATAACAGATCTTACGGATTTATAATTGACGAATTATGATTTTGGATAATCTGGCATCCCGTCTATACATATGTAGGTCCCTCTGCGTTGAGAGCAAGAATGAAGTTCCCGAGGCGGGATGCCCCCGTGATCGCAGCCGACCAGTACGTTTTGGCCACGACATCGTAAGAGCTGTTTGGTTGTCAATCCAACCGTAACGGACCATGCTGCCACGCGATATTGGCCCCTTCAGGGCTAAGACCTGCTAATCCATAGTTGCTCGGCCTCCGAAATAAGCCCTATATGCAACCTCATGCAACTGGTGTGTGCTTGCCAAGTTCAACATGTCTTTTCGTCTCACACTTTGACTTATAACTGCGGACGAAGAGAATACCGATGAAGACTCCAAATTCCAATTTGCCAAGTCGGATTTTGTAGGGACGTTGTTCAAGTAATCAGTAATAGCAAAAAGTTGAGTGAACCCTTTCGAATTAAATTTGACTATGGTCATCTTGCCTGACAGCGGTCTGACACGGACACGAAAAATAGCACGAGTACACTGACGGTGCTGTAGCCCCTCCTGACCCTGAGCTTTGTATATGTGGCTGAATTATGAATGATTGGGCTCCCTCAAGGTTAGATGCGTCGTGGACTAGACAGATGTTCCGGTAAGTAGAATGCTATAATCTTCCTGTTCCTGCACAACCACTTCACTTCATTCTTTATAGAGTGTATTCATTTTGCAGTGTACCCAATACGGCAACATGCACCGTCTATCTACATAGGCCAAGGGGTCACCGGTCACCGGTCAGATCTCAGACTAGCCAATTGCATCCTGTATGACAACCCAGATATTTCGCATTACGCTCATCGTAAAGTTCCGAGATCAAACATGTGAGTGGATGCTGGAACTTGAATAAGCTTCGAGGGCATTCGTACTGATAGCATCACAACAACTTATAGCCACTCATGAACTTTATCCATGCGAAAAAGAATGCCAAAGGAAGCAAGATAGACGTAACCTGGTGAGTGATCTTAAGAAACCCTATAATTGGACTGTGACAAGGAACTCATATGAACAATACGCTGTTGAAACGGAGAGAAGAATCGGTGAATCTGGTGGAGACCCTGACGCAGGGGAAAGGGTTACGTGACCTGTGTCTAGGGTATAAACAAGGGCTACTTTGGCTCAGCCCGCCCCTGTAAAGTATGGAATCTCCTCTCCCTTCCCCTTCCCAATTCCTGCGCAAAACCTCTTCTTCCAATGGCGTTTCCGTCGATTCTTCCGTTATTCCTCGTTCACGGGAAATACTAAACCTAATGAATGAACTCGAACGTATCGAACGCGAACGTCGCGCAATCCAAGACCTCGTCGACGCGCATTACGCTTCGCTGGCACCTACAGTTCCTGACGATGTCCTCTCGGAAATATTCATGCATTGTCTCCCAGAAACTTATAACGCGACACGTAGTCTGTCAGAGGCACCCTTATTACTTGGCCAGGTCTGTAGGAGGTGGAGAGAAGTGTCTTTGTCTACACCGCGTCTGTGGACCTCGCTTCATATTGTTATTCCAACAGATGCAGATCCCGATGTGCTGTGTTCCATTCTCGAGAGTCGACGCAAAGGTGTGGAAGCCTGGCTTGGTCGGTCTGGAGTATTGCCGCTGTCGATATCCATTTATTCAAAATTCTCTTCGGGATGTCGACGTCATCCCGAGACCATTGCTTGTATCCGGCGTCTAATGGATTCTTTCACGAGATTGTCCTCACGTTGGCGAGATGTAGAGTTGAGACTCAGTAATGAGTGCTTCGGTATCTTCCGGGACTCTATGGGCTCTGCATGGGGGGAGGACGGGCTTCCATTTTTGAATCTGATCAAGCTGAATGTCGTCGACAGGGTACAGGTTGTGATATCAGAGGATTTGAAGAAGAAAGAGCTGGAATTTATTTCCAAGCTTGGTGAGGCCGCGTGTCTGACCTCCATTTCACTCATCAGCACTGCATACTGCTCTCATGATCTGCGTCTACCGCTAGGCAATTTATCCAAATTGGACCTCTCTCCCGCCGGACAACTACACCTGACCAACGACGAAGCTCTTCAGTTGCTTTCTCAGTGCACGAACATACGCTACTGCAGGCTTCCCAAAGTCCTCATGTTAACCCGGCCGACCTCCACTGTTGAATTGCCGCATCTGGAGAACCTTCATGCCAGAATTAAATCCTCCTCGGACTACCTTCCGGAACCGGTCACAAGCAATTCTCCGAACGACCTTCGTTTTCACACCATTCTGGACTGCATTTCCGCTCCAGCTCTAAAGGGATTGACCGTAGAATTCGAAAGTTATTCTACTTCTCAGCCATTGTCACAAGTTCCCTTCATTTCTTTGCTTCGACCAGGTCATCGGATTGAACAGCTGGATATGACCATGAATCTTTCTTCTGGAGGCATGCTGGAGTGCCTCGAACTTGCACCGAAACTGAAAGTGCTTCGTTTCGCTTGCAGTTCTAAAGACAAGGATACATGCACTTCTGTCGTCTCCGCACTCATTCCTTCCACTGGGAAATCTTTGCTCTGTCCTGGACTTAGCGAAATCTATATTCCCAAGGACCGTAAGGTCAGCGACGAGTTACTATTGAAACTCGCTCGTACGAGACGGGACCCTAAAATCACCGCCATGGGTGTGACTCCCTTGGAAGTCCTACATGCGAAATTGGATCGCCATAGGCAAATTGTAGATCTGGACAAACAGATCACCGAGTTGAGACGCGACAAGCTGGATCTTGTTCTCACTCACCTTCCTGATGGCGAAGATTTGTCTTGGTGTGGACAAGAAGGAAGAGAACCTTCGGGCCGTTCAGGGGAACATCTTTTCTGGCTCTGATCGATTGCTACTAGTTCCCTATTAACTCTGCGTTGCTGCGTAAATCCTCTCACTCGGCACTTTCGTATGTATATATCGACTCAATTATGTCTTCAAGTTTCTGGCATCAACAATTCTCATTGTACTTACTCTTCTCATCGACAACAGTCATAACGTTACCGTGACTTCTGCCGTGCCTATTCCTTATCCGAGGAACGTCGACGGCGGACTTGCGGTGGATTTTCCAAAATTTCCGTTACACGGTAAAATTCTATCTTTCTTTCGACGACTTCTGTTTACGACACCCGTAATGATTCAGCTTTTTTCGTACGTGTTTAAAATCTCCGGGTTTTTAAGGACCTTCAAATCACTATATGGCATACGCATACTATTGAATTTCTTCGGCATTAGCACAAAATCTCCCCTACTCTATTGATACTGCTTTTCTTTTAAAATGTACTTTTTTTATCTTTGACCTTTGGTGTCAGCAATAAGTAAACATACCTTGTATTTGTAGGCCGGCGAATATTTTTTAATACAGTTACGGACCAGGTCCGTGTTATCTCATTGAACAGTTTACAAAAGCAGTGGGAAGGCACAACTTTGAACTTTTTCTCCGTGTCTGGAACGAAATGGCATTGTTGAAGATCTAAAAACGAAGTTCGCCCCGGAAATTCAAATTCGACTCGGAACTGCTTGGGGAGGGGTTAAGATTTACATCCCATAACTCCGAATGACCAACTGTGTGCGGCGTGGAAGAGGACGGGGATTGGTCCGGATGATTCTTTACTTACTCATTGCTGCTATCAATATAACAGGATACTGCTAGCGCTGAGAACGGTCGTCTAATCGGAAAAATTGAAGAGAACTGCTTCAGCGGAATACCGTCGTTGGTAAAGGCACTCCAATACGTCGTCTACGATGTCCGGTCGGAACCCCTTCTTGACAGGAGTAAGTAATAAGTACCCAGGTATGTATCCAATTATAGGGGCTCAGGTCTTTGACCGGCGGTGGGACGAGTAAGTACCGGCACGATCGATTGTCATCACAGCTCCTCTTGCGAACGACTGATTTAAGACGAGTCTGCCTTAGTCTCGACTCTCGAGCATCATAGACTACGACATATGCTTGAGTCTTGACTTCATATGTATACGTAAGTTTGCCTATACTATTTAACGTTGCGTTATTATTGTCTGACCTTACACTGGGCCCAGACAGTGCCCTCCAGCTTTAAGCCTAATCGTAATAAATCCATTCATAATGTATGATATCCGAGTCACTGGTCAGTCTTTCTCAAGACTCATCTCTACCAGAAGACTGGCTAACCGCATGGTGACTCTGAACTTGCTTCAGTTTTGTACCACCTATCGCTACTGCAACAAGCTCGTGGCTGACAGTTGTGCCGGCTGTAGGTTCATGATCAGGTCTGAACCCTGGCCTACTGGTGTGGTCAAAGCTGTATTAATTTTGTATGTATTTTTACACCCTAACTTTCGAATCAGAACCTCGATAATATCGTTTCCGATAACAATGGACCCAGAAATATTTCCTAAACCACCTAAAATTGGGTGTACGCATTTACTTCTGAATGGCATCATCTCCCTAGTAGACCGCATTCACAAAGTGAAACATGGAAGTTTTTTTGAGTCTGGAAACAACACATTATGCGCTAGACCTCACCGCGCGCCACTATCTAAAATTACACTAGCAAATGGGCCGGTTGAAGGACTCCATGACATGCTCTACATGACAAAGAAGAGCCGCAACGCGACTTGTACTTAACATAAGTTTTTTCCCCGTATTTTATTAGGGATAGTCAATCTGGCGCAGAAATAGGCACAAGAAGCGGTCACAGAAATTCAGTGGCATGAACACTTTCCTACTAATGTCTGCTAAGTCATGGTCATATCTCTTTTCTAATCTTCATTAGCTCTATTTTTATTTTTATTTTTATGAAAGGGGCATCATGATCGGGTCGCCAAATTTCCCGCTGCAAGTGCAGTCTAATTTCCAATGCAGCCACAAAATTGATCTAGATGATCTAGTGTATTTATAGTATTCCTCATGACCTGATCAGCTGTTAGATCTTGCTAACAAGGATACTAGATTGCATCCGTTCAGAGAATTCTGATAGTTTCCAATTCAACCAAATAGATCTTGAGTTCTGAATATAGTAGACTTGAGATCCACCCAAAAATCTCTTACCGCAGTGTACTATGCCACTCATGAACTCTCAGGTTTGGCCAAAAGGGGTTAAAGAAAAATCAGAGTACTTATACTAACAGAATGATTCAAAATAGGAGGAGGAGGAGGAGGAACCGGAAATGTGCACAGTACAGTGTACTTCAAGCTCAAGGTCCAAGTGTAAAAGGATTTTTCGAAGGAAGTTTTGTAAAACCGATTGATTGTCTGTGTTCTCTAAAATACTACTAGAAGGCCTTTTTTTTGCCAGTTGATTGAAGACCAAGAGAAACTTTTGTCCCAACAAGTACAGTAATGAGAGGACAGTAGGGAAAAAAACTAGTATCTTGTACAAAATCTTTGTCTGATTTACTATTCACCAGGTCTGGAGTAGAGATGAACTCTTAGCCAGGAGGAAAGTTCAATCCTTTCCCTGGAATCTGAGATTCAAGTGAGGACATATCATTGAGTCCTCTGCTTCCTCACTGACCAGTTTCACAAATAACGAACTGAGGCGCTATCTATAGCCATTTACAAATAAATTGAAAATGTAACCTTACATCATCTTATCCCCAAGTCTACACTGGTGCAAGAGTCAAGATCCCCCATAAGTTTGGATTAACATACCTACTTAAAGAGTTGCCTATGACAGGTAAGTCGATATATTCATGATCCAGGGGGAATGGCCACTTAGGCGACGATCGTAGATATTGAAGTCGATGACGTCATCGTTCGAAAGACTTTATTCTTCAGGAGACAAGAAGTGTATAACGCCGGTGACCCATGTTGGTGAATGGAAAAGGTTATGAATAGCTACATGCGGAGACTGAGCGCTGTTCCTCACGGTCAAGAGAATGTCCGTTGGAAATTGAAGAAACGGAAACGGGGATCAAGATGTTGTCCGTAGTTTTGGCAGTGTATGTGAAAACGACAGTGTGCAGTGAAGGTGAAGACCTCCCGAAGCCTTACAATCTCCTACATCCGAGGGAACATGGGGATCAAAAAACTGTAGAAAAAGAAATTTAGATTGCTGGATATTTTTTTGGGAAAGAGCTGAGCTCTTCTCACCAATACAAGGGTTGAGTGAGTGAAATGCAAACTAGCTCTGAGTAAAATCCGACTTTGGCACCTAAGAATCAACTGAAAGAACAAAGCCTCAGATGCTGTTTCCCTCCGAGGACTTGCTTGACTTCACAATATGTAAGTTCTTTAGGTTTGAATTCAAGTGGTCATATACCTGTTTTCAGCAGGATATGAGAAACATTAGCGAGATGCTCCACCGTGACTCGGACCGACAATCGCGCTGAATTTTGAGATCTTTCCAAGGACTTGATTGGTCTTAACGCGGATCGATCAATACACACACTACAGGATCATTCAATAAATATTAATGATCAGGCATTGAAAGCACGAAGACAATACATGCCTACTGTGTGATTAGTCCGATAGTTATTGCACGGTGAGTACGGTAAGTAAAACTTTTCATCGGAGGTAAGATACAGTGACCCATGGAAATCTGAAGCTTCAGAATCACGAAGTCGAGAAAAGACTTGTACACGTACTGATCGACACGGAGCCGTCGACCACGTTCAAATCGAATCCTATTTGCGAGAATCGCGGTGACGCAAGAAATTGGCAGATAACTTTCCAGCATGCAAGGGCGATGCGTTGCTCGTTCCTTTATGCCTCACATATTGTCCAGAATACCATTGGCGTGTGACACGTAAGCGGCTAGGGTGTGGTCCAGAGAAAACCATTACAGTTTTGTGATTTGAAGTTAGTGAACGTTATTAGCACGTTACTGGCACGACGGTAGGGGAAAAGTAACGAGGAAAGGTCAGAATAACAAAAGTAGTATACTGTACCATTTTGAAGTAATGTTCAGTCACGCATCACACAAAGGTCTGAACCAGGAATTATAAGGCCAGTGTCACACATCACAGTGGACTTTGAACTGTGTGACCAACCAAGTACTTTTGGTTCAAAAAACCAAAAAACCCATCTTTACCTTTTTTTTCTGCCACTTTAGACTTTTTTTGCCTTCTTAACTGTAGAAATTTTACTCTTTCCAACCAATAGGTGTATTTGCAGACTGTGCAGTAAAAGCACAGGAAATTTTGTAGGTTAGTTAGTAAAAATGAACTAAAATTTCAGCTGTCACACACAATCCTGATTAATGAATCAGTTTTCCGGTGGAGTTCATTGGTCACAGGTCACACCTGATGAACATTACTTCGAAATGGTACAGTAGCCGGCATTTCATTGCCATTATGTAATCAACATGTTCTTTGCAGCATACCGTGATGGTACGGTAAAGAACTACAACTATTTGACTATCCATAGGTAAGCGCCACCAGAGGTCAGACTAACTAATTACATCCTGTATGACAACCGAAGTGCTCCGCAACGCACTCATTGTAGTTGTGAAAGTTCCGGAATCAACATGTGAATGAGTTTTGGACTCGGAATAAGTACTGACTCGGAGGGCATTCATACTGACATAGCGCCACTGAACCTTATCCATGCGAAAAAGAACGTCAAAGACGTAACCTGGTAAGTGAGCCCAAGAAACTCTATAATTGGGCGGTGACAAAGGACTCATGCTGTTCAATCTTGCGGGGAAGTGGAGAAGGGTTACGGCGTGTCACACCTAAACCCTCTGGGGTATAAACAAGGGCCACCTTGGCTGAGCCTGCCCCGTAAAATATGGGATCTCCTCTCTTCTCTCTGTCCCAACTCCTGCACAAAACCCCTTCCTTCAATGGTGTTCCTTCCGATTCTTCTGTTACCCCTCGTTCACAGGAAATTCTACACCTAATGAATGAACTCGAACGTATCGAATGCGAACGTCGCGCAATCCAAGAACTCGTTGACACACATCGCGCTTCGCTAGCACCAGCCCGCACAGTTCCCGACGATGTCCTCTCGGAAATATTCATGCATTGTCTCCCAGAAACTTATAACGCGACACGTAGTCTGTCAGAGGCACCCTTATTACTTGGCCAGGTCTGTAGGAGGTGGAGAGAAGTATCCTTGTCTACACCGCGTCTCTGGACCTCGATCCATATCGTCATTCCAACGGATGCAGATTCCGATGTGCTGTGTTCCATTCTCGAGAGTCGACAAAAAGGTGTGGAAGCCTGGTTTGGTCGGTCTGGAGTATTGCCGCTGTCGATATCCATTTATTCAAAATTCTCTTCGGGATGTCGACGTCATCCCGAGACCATTGCTTGTGTCCGGCGTCTAATGGATTCTTTCACGAGATTGTCCTCACGTTGGCGAGATGTAGAGTTGAGACTCAGTAATGAGTGCTTCGGCATCTTCCGCGACTCTATGGGCTCTGCATGGGGAGGGGATGGACTTCCTTGCCTGGATATGGTCAAGTTGGATATCGTCGACAGGGTACAGATTGTGGTATCAGAGGATCAGAAGAAGACAGAACTAGAATTCATCTCGAAGCTTGGTGAGGCTGCGCGTCTTACTTCCGTATCACTCATCAGCACTGCATATTGCTCTCGTGATCTGCGTCTGCCACTGGGCAACTTATCTAAACTGGACCTTTCTCCCGCCGGACAATTAAATCTGACGAATGATGAAGCTCTGCAGTTGCTTTCTCAGTGTACGAACATACGTTACTGCAAGCTCCCTAGAGTTCTTATGTTAACTCGTCCAACGTCTACTGTAGAGTTGCCGCACCTGGAGAACCTTCATGCCAGAATCAAAGCTTCCTCGGACTACCCTCCAGAACCGGTCACAAACAATTCTCCGAACGACCTCCGTTTCCACACCATCCTGGACTGCATTTTTGCTCCAGCTCTAAAGACATTGACTGTAGAATTTGAAAGTTATTCTACTCCTCGTCCACTGTCACAAGTTCCCTTCATATCCTTACTTCGGCCAGGTCATCAGGTTGAACACCTGGATATGACCATGAAACTTTCTTCCCAGGGCATACTGAAGTGCCTTGAGCTTGCACCGAAACTGAAAGTGCTTCGTTTCGCTTGCAGTTATAAAGACACGGATACATGCACTTCTGTTGTCTCCGCACTCATTCCTTCTAGTGGAAAACCTTTACTCTGCCCCAGTCTTCGCGGGATTTATATCACGAAAGACCGCAAGGTCAACGACGAGTTGTTATTGAAGCTCGCTCGTGCGAGACGGGATCCTAGAAATGCTGCTATGGGTGTGGCGCTCTTGGAAGCTTTGCACGCGAAATTGGATCGTCACAAGCAAATTGTAGATCTAGAGAAACAGGTCACCGAGTTGAGACGCAACAAATTGGATCTTGTTCTCACCCACTTTCCTGATGGTGAAGATTTGTCCTGGTGTGGACAAGACGGGAGAACGTCCTCCCGCTGTTCGACGGATCATCTTTTTTGGTCTTGATTGATTACCAGCGCTAGCTACCCCAATCACAAACTCTGCGTTACTTCATAAATCCTTTCCGGACAGCTTCATACATACACCGACTCAGTTATGTCTTCCAATCTCCCCTACATTCGACATTCTCAACAGTCCTTCTTCTCATCAACCAACAGCTATAACGTCATTGCTCTACTTCCGGAATCCCATGAACGACGGCGAACTGTGGCATGTGCAATGTGATTTTCCGCTACATGGTCAAATGTCTTCATTTCGGCAATTTCTGTTCATGACACTCGTAATGTTCTTCTGATTTAGTATTTTATACGTGCGTAGATCCCTTGGGCACCCTCAAATTACTACTACAGCATATGTGTATTATTGAATTTTTCCGGCATTAGCACACTGTCTTTTTTCTTCACGATAGTCTTAAATTTGTACTTTTATCTTGGGATCTTTTGGCGTCATCAAGTAGATGTATCTGTGTATCCAATGAACACTTTTACAAAAGGCACAAAACTGTCATTCTTATGTATGTCTGCAATGAGAGATGGAAGAATTTCTAATTAAAGCCCGGCGTGCCGGAAATCAAAGATAGTTATCTCCAATTGACCAGCCGTGTGTGGCGTCGAACGATCATCGATCATCAGCCAAGGAACTCTTTGACCAGAGTAAATAACAGGCAGGCATTCAAAGATCTCGGCGGAAATCTCTTCAGGCAAAACAATGAATAGGTTAATTGTTAATTCATAATTCCAAATTTGCCACCCATGAACTTTAAATTTTGACCAAAAGGGGAAAAAGAAACTTGTGCGCCAGGTCTAAAGTGCCATGCCAGTGGAGGAGAGTTTTAAGAGAACCGACTATTTCTTAAAATAATTACTGGAAGACTCTTACTGCAAGTTGATAAGAAAAGAAGCTTTTATCAACTAGAAATTGCAGAAATGAAAAGAGGGCGGCAAGAACAGAAACCTTGTCTTCTCTATTTGCTGGCAGGCCTGAGATAGTCTTAGCTAGAATGAAGGCCCGATTGTTTTCCTCTGGACTCCATCAATTGGGGATAAGTCCTCACCCTCTGAAATTCTCGGTTCGAAGACCGGTGTTCAGGTGTTTGAGAAACACGAAGTATTTGTAGTAACGCAGAACATATTGAATCAAATAAGTAAGGTTTCGTGCTTTCAAGACCTTGTGGCGATTCCTCCGAACCATTAAGTCGAAATCACATTGGACCAGCTGAGCGACATGCACCCGACTATTTTCATTCGTACCATGGTTGTGGTGTATACTCCACCAACAGATTTGTTACCTAAAATTTACGGATATCAATGCTAGATCTAGAATCCACCCTGTATCCGACTCGGACACTCCTACTTGATACTACACTCATCACTCTATGATAATTGAAAACTACATTGATTCTTTCCCGCACGTACCGATACGTTCCTTTATACAGGTATCTTGGGCATGATGTGGGTCTGCCAAACAACCTACAAACTCGGCTCCAAACCATAGAAAATTGAAGCCACTTACCCTAGGTTACCCTCTGATTCAACGATTCAATAGCATACAAGCGTCGAGATCCATTGATATCTATTTAAAGGCTGCAAGTGCACGACTTGGAACAGTCGCGGCTACAACAGGTAGATATCCATGGACACTGTAAGTTTCACATACAACCATGAATTCAACAAGATGTGATGTAGCTCACAAGTGGGAGATGATCGTAGACATTGGCGTTAATGCGGTCACCATTCAAAAGACTGTACTCTCAAGACCGTAAAGAGGCATATGTGGCAAGCTAGTGATGGATCTTGTGAAAAGAATGTTCGCTAGGAATTGAAGATACAAAGTCATCCTTGATGCCATTAGATAGTGTATAGTGCCAAGCGAAGACGAAGATTTTGCTGAGACCTTGCAATCACCTACAGCCGACGAAACACGGGCATTTGGAACTGCAGAAAATGAAAATGAAAGACATAGAAATTCAGATTAGGACACGTCCGCAGTGGGAAAAGAGACAGCCCCAAATAGAAAAGAGAAGTGATGATAGAGCTATGAATAATCAGAAAACAATACCATATCCTTTGAAGGAATTCAGATCCGCTGAGTCAAACTTTTAGGTGCACGAGCCACTAAGTGGGTACTGGCAATCGCTGCTAGTGACGCGTGCAGCTTAGTAAGCTGCTTAACTCCTACTGATGGTCCGCACAGTCTTCTCGATGTACCCAATCGTTTTTGTGCTTTTCTCAACCAGAAAGGTACTCATAATGTATTGAATTTTATCATAATGCAATTGAAATAAACTTTGAGCTCTACCATCGTTCCTCATCAGAATTAATATTGTCATTTGATGTCTCACCACTACTTTCCATCAAAATATCACCCACTCCCTGGTCAACATCCAATGCCTTCTCATGCTCCGTGGTAT
The DNA here is from genome assembly GCA_004369135.1 of Dendrothele bispora CBS 962.96. Lineage (NCBI taxonomy): Eukaryota > Fungi > Basidiomycota > Agaricomycetes > Agaricales > Dendrothele > Dendrothele bispora. Next base: position 151,312 of record ML179167.1, on the reverse strand, counting down.
TTTCATTCACCTCTACTTTCTTAAGATGTTCCTCTACCAGATTTGTCAACAAATCCAACTTCCTGTCCCACTCGAACCTTTTGGTATGTCACCACCCATCTTCCTGTGCCATTTCAACTGTTAATCAATAATTTGCGCTGTCAGGGATTCTCCGATAGCTTCGACGAGAAGAATAGGTTGAATTGAGGTTATTTTTGGACCTTTGGCCACCGCTTTTTCCCGCCGTGCATCGCGTTTTTGATTATATCCTCAGCAACAAGTAGTTATGTAAGCAGAATAGTATTTTCTTCTTCTGCACCTCACGTAGGCACCCACACACCACATTTGGTCCAGTTTTGATGCCAATAAATCATGATTAATCATTTTGCATGTATTCTTTGGATGAATGGGGTAGTACTTGCATTTTATCCTATGTGCACTAAGGGTTTTGGAGGTCGAAAATATTCATATGAAGTGTGCACACGGATTTTTTTCAAAGAATACAAATAAAATGTCTATACAATGTATTTCCGTCAAAGAACACTGTGGATAACTGTGCTCGTTGAGTACCTACGGGTGCGGACCATTTTTAGGGGCTATTACCTGTCGGAAGTTGAAAGTGTCGGAGTTTAAAATTGGCAGGGATTGCCAGTACCCACACTAAGTACTAGACCTAAATTTTGAGTTGCCCTATGAACGTAAGAACATAGTGTCAATCTCAGTCAAATGGAAACAAAACCGAAGAAAAATAATGTGATAATTGAAAGGAAAAAAGTCGACTCGGAAAGCCCAAAAACCCAAAAACAACAAATAATCTACGCATCACTCGCCTTGATGACAACATTCACCTATACTCACCCATCCTCCACTCCTTTTCCCACGCCGTGTTCACTCAAAATTTTTGGGTTTAGAATCAGATTCAAGTGGGAATGCAGGACATGGGAAATGTCGACGACATGCTCCACAGGGGACAACCGTTGAATTTGAGACTTTTCTGGGCACTTAGTACCTAGTAATTAAGTGCTAGTATAATGGCCTAAACATGGACCAAGTCAATACATTACCGGTCCAGGTGTTGAAAGGATTCGAGTGCGAAGAAACTACCTTTACTATTCAGTCCGATGGTTGTTGGCATCTTTCAACCCAGCGAGTATGGCAATCTATTAGAGTAAAGGGCTCTGGATTACAAGGCTTTTCATCGGTAAATCCAAACAAGGCAAAATAGAAGCGTACTGATTGAGGAAACGTACAAGCAAAGGACTGGTTGGAGTCCGCCACCTTCCAAACCGAGGTAAGATCGTTGTTTTGTTCCAGTATCGTGCGATGGATTATCTTTTACTATGTAGTTCCAATACCACCAGGTCTAATAGTCTTGAATGAACCCACCGACTCCCGCTGTCGATTGCAATATATCTCATGCGATTAGGTCCCATAGCGTCAGAGTTTAGGTCGGGTTTCCACCAGGTTTGCTATAGCAAAAGGGATTGTTTCCCCCAGACCGTGAGGAGGAACACCCATTCGGGATACAGCCGAGGTGCATATTTAGAGTCGCGGAGACTTGGTTGAGGAGGCATCGTTCATGTTCAAGTCGAATCCTGTTTGCGAGAACTTTCGCGGCAACGCAAGGAATTGATAGATAGCATGATCTCATCACCCAATTCCCAGTCCATCACCCAGACGATGAGAACGTTTACCGAGAAATTGTAAAGGGGCTTTCCAACACGCAACGGCGATGCGTCGCTCCTGCATTATTCCCCGCATGTTGTGGACGTCAAAGCCCACATTGTCATTGGTGTGTGTCGCGTAAATGGCTAGGCTCGTGCTTCAAAGTTAGTAAACGTTATTGGCGCGGAGGAGGAAAAGCAAACAGGAGAGGGTGAGAATGAACTTGTTGACGAATTTGAAAGTAGTCGGCACTTCCAAATCAAAGTACCGGTCGGAGTTCATTCAGACTATCATCCTGCTCGTCCATCGTCCATTGTTTTACAGTTCTCCGTTACCCAAATGATTTCACTCAGCTATAAAGGGAGTAAAGATCATGGGTGATATACATCTAGATTTAATTGTTAGACGCAAAGTTCACAAGTTCTTGCGCAGTTTCTCTAAACTACTCTTCATCCTCGTCTCTAGCCAAAGCAGCTCGCTGGAGCTGTAACAATATTTTCTGGTCCAAGTCTACTATCGTAATTCGCAGAATTCTACTGCATGTCCTGTCCAGAGACGTTCAATGAAGATTCGATCCGCTTTACGAGGAGACTCGCTGACGATTTGAAGAACCTTTTTCCGAACCGTTCTGTTCCATCGTTTTCGTCATCGGCCAACAGCGACTTGCCTTCAGGCGCCTTTGTTGCGACAAACCCCGTTGCTATTGTTGACCTGGCCGACTTTCTCGAGGCAGATGACAGCAAAGACGTCAAAGTCACCCACCTCCTACTCTCCGACTCTAATCCCGAAGATGTCATGGATAATTGGGGCATTATTAACGTGAATGAGCTTGTAGATGACAGAGAGACGGTGTCTGACATCGAAATCATGGACAAAGAAGAGGATGCACGATGCTTCAATCGTAAACTTTCGAGACGGTATAGACGTCTAGCGAAAGATCATTCTACTGTTGTCGGCAGAATTCTCAAACGAGTGTCATCCACTCTAGAGGTGCTTTCGTATCTGGCGTATATGCCAGAGGAATGGAAGGTGGTTAGATCTAGAAAAGATGCAAACGATCCGATTGATATCTACAGGGATGAATCAACAGTAATCTCCGAGCTATTTACGCTGGAGTTCCCTGTCCTGCGGCAGGTGTCGCTACGGGAGAAAGTACTGTGGAGAACCGAAAAGGCTCATTGCGAAGACCCTTTCTCCTATACATACCAATTTGACTTCCCTTCGCTCCCTTCCTTGACCCATCTCTATATCGCCCAGACTTCGAGTTCGGGTAATCGTAACGGAAAGATTCCGTCGTTGGCGTTACTTCAAGAAAACCTTCCGTCTTTAAGTCACGTCCGGTTTACCGCAACGGGACTACCAGAAGAGCTTCAGAAGAAATACGAACCATATCGAGGTTGGATTCAGGAAACATACAAGGAAATCAAGAATTGGTGGAATCCACCACCTTCGAAATCGAGGTAAGATCATTACTTTGTTCTGGTATCGCGTTCAAGTAGTGATAGATCATCCTTTTTTACTAGTCCAATACCACCAGGCCTGACAGTCTTGTATGAACCATCATGTCCCTGGCGTCATATTGGTGGCTTCTGTGCGACTTCCGATGTCGAGTACGATATGTTTCTCATGCGATTAGGCCGCATAGCATCAGATTTTACATCGGACTTCCATCTGATTTGGCCTAGTGAAAGGGATTATCTGAAATATGGAAAGGAACATGGATTGTTTCCTCCAGACCGTGCCTTGGAAGACTTTTGGGAGAGTTTGATCGTACCAGGAGACGATGGTGAAATTGGAAGAGGTGAATGGAAGCTGCCAGAAGAAAAGCCATGGGAGACGCATCCTCAGGAGCGTTGGTGGAGGTTTGACCAGGTCCAGTTATTAGTTGCGTTGAGAAAAAACTGATATCTGAACAGGGACAAGCCAGACCCGCACAGCTCAATTGACATATGGAGCCTAGAGCTAGCTACACCTATCTTCCTTTGAATTTCATGTTTGAGCGCTGAGCATTGACAGATGTATTTAGATATTCCAGTGCTTTGTGTTTCGTCTTTCGCCAAAAGAGACGTCCTAATGTAGATCACTCTCCAGTCTTAAGTGCATTCCAAAATTGTCGATTTCAAGCCCACGTCGCTTTGCCGCCAATGCCATACGAGAAAGACTACGAGCGCTTACTGAGGTATACTTTCCGGCACCGCTAGTTGGAGCTATTTGTGCTATTCTTGTTGCATCCCTGGTTCGACGTCATCAACTCTGTTCATCCATCAGAAAACATCACCGAAGATGTGTACAGGCTTTCTGTTTGTATTGCCTGTAGAGTGACTGTGTTAGTCTGCTCCACCCTTAGTTCGGATTGATGGTTCCCGGCTTGATCTCTGTCACACGTACATCTATTTCTTTCCTCGACTCTTCGTTCTCTTCGGACATCGGTTCTTCATTGACGCTTCATTGACGTCGTCTGCTAAGATTTCTTGTCCCACGTCTACTTATTCCCCGTCCACAACAAACCGAAAACAAGAAATGCGCAGACGTTCTCGTATGTCCCTTTCCAAAATGGTTTTGCGACCTGATAGAAGTCACACCTTCTGGTTTAGATACTCAACAGAGAGATGTCCATGCTCACTTTCCTAGCGAATGGAACGTGACGGGCTATGAACCGCAAGAAGAGCCAACGCCGCGTAGAAGACGTTTGTATCTTGGGGTAGTTCGTGTTCTAAATTCACCTTTTTGACTTTGCTACTCTCTCTAGGAACCCAGCAAGATCAAGATAAAGATGACGAAGAAGCACGTAGGAAAGCCACGAAAGATCTTGTTCAATCATGGATGGACAGACTACAGCTTATAAGTTTAATTGTGCGTTTCCTTATATCCTTTTTCTGCGCATACTGTTGATGCAATCATAATTAGACAACCTTTTTAGCCTCTGTCGAAGCAGGGATGCTCCAGGTCACCAATGGCGGCGATACAGACACCGTTTTAGACCAAATATCCAACGCTACCTTTCTCAGCGCTCTCGTCCTCCACCTTCACGCGTCTTTTGTATCGTTTGTCGCAGCATTTTTCCTCATTCGGTTCAAAGTAAGAGAAGCAAAACGTGAAGAAGCAAAAGTTGAAGGACAAGGCAATGGAACCTCTACCCATGGCCAGGCTGGCCCTTCGAGCAAAGGCTCCCTCCTTATTGACATGGCAGCAAAACATGTCACGCAATCTCCAACTACAGCTTCTACAAGGTCTAACTCGCATTCATCGCATTCTTTCAATATCGGACATAAGAAAGAACAGGATGGTGAACAGGAAAAAGCCCCAAATCCTTCTCATCATGATCGAGAACCTTCACCACCGCCGGTATGGTCTGCCAATCCTCGTCTGGTTCAAGTCGGTCCCTTCCAACGCCAACCGCCGATTATCCTTTTAAGTCGCTGTCATTCACTTTGCGTTCTATTCGCTACCGTTGGGTTTGTCCTGGCTATGATTGGCATCGTCACGTATTCATGGGCGCAGCAGACAAAGGCGGTAGGAGCCGTCACGACAGGATTTTTGGGATTATGCATGTTCTCAGGGTTGACAATTGTTTATACCAGTAGAAACAATCCTGATGGAGTAGTGTTCACCTACGAATAGTCCACTCAGGGTTTGCATGGACTAGTCTACGTCTTGATACCATGTTTTTGTACCGTTACTCTCCCCGTTATACTCTATGATATGTATATAATTTTATGATAATGATAACTGAGTACATCACAAGACGATTGCTAAACATACTTAGTGGATAACTCGTGTATAAGTAGTACAAGGCACGGTATACAATCTGTGTAGCATGGGATAAAAGGCTGGCTGCGTCATACACCATGAAGAATCAAACAGCATGACCCGTCTCGATATCTGAATAAGCACTGCTTGCCGTAGACTTCCATTGCGGCCTTTCCTTCACTCTCAGAACGAAACTTTCACCGATGCGTGGGGTCGTTACATGCTCCTGGCCTTGGACAGCAGAGGGAGAATCATTCGTTGGATCTCGGCTCACAAAATCAATCGCGCTGAATTCGTCGAAACCGATTGACGGTGATATAGAATCTGGTGGCCTTTGGCAAGTGACTAATAGGATGACAAGAGTAAGATAGATACCCTGTAATTATCAAAATTTTGGTAAGCAGTAGGATTCAAGGATATCATGAAAGATTACCTCTAATGGAGGCAGTATGCATTCTAGAAGCTCATGCCCGAGCTTTCCTACTAAACGCAATGCACTGAGCATGCAAACGATCTATAACCCATTTAGTGTTTGCTTCCTCGTTATTTTGTTCTGAAAAGACTCACTAGATAGAAGCAGAAGATGATTCCAGATTCCACTAGGACGATCATAATTCTGTCGACCGACGATCTGCCACTGGCGGTCACTTTACTAACGCTCAGTTCCGACCACATCTTTCGGTATGACCTGTATCGTCACTTCTACTCAAAAAATGTCGCAATTTTCAAAAGGAAAAGCACTTACCAGACCTTGTACGCGACAAGCGTAGTCGCTACTAGATTCGTTGCTAATAAAGGAAGGAAAAACCAAAGCGTTCCTGGCCCCGCTCGCTCCTCATGTGTGACTGGGACCTCTTTGATCGAGAAGATAGTGTTGAGTATCGTCGCGACTATCAATGAAGGTTCCTTCAGATATTCCGGGGATCAGAAGCATTGCATTGAATCCTTACCTATAGTGCCAACCATACATAACGAAAGCAATCCTCGAATTTTGATGCTTCGGGGGTAAAGAACCCATGCACGCCATACAACGATGCCATCACTGAGTATGAACTGGAAAAGGTAAGATCAACAGGGCAACCCCGGATGGATAGACTGCTCACATTGACGCCAGTAAACACAATAAGTACTATATATAGACGATCGAAATCCGCAGGGGTTGGGGGATTAGGCCTAGTTGTTTGTAGGACATGTATGTTCATCAAGAAAAATGAAACATACACCATTCCGATAATGGTGGAATCGATAAACATGAGCCATACAATGACAAGTAAAACTTGACGAGCTCTCGAGTTGCGGAGCCCCTGGCGACTATAAGAAACATCGAGTATTAGGGTCCGGCAAAAGAGAAAAGGCACTAATAACACTCCTACATCAGGGTGTGTGTCGTGATAAGTACCAGGATCGCATATGCCCCTGAGACGTGATTTCTAAAAGGTCAATTTCCGGAAGTGAGGCGAGAAAGGATCCATGACATACCGTAGGTTCCGACGCCAGATGCAGTCTCTTGAAAACGTGTCTTCAGTTCAAAGAATTGGTCGTCAGACACAACGGACATCTCGTCACAACTGGGAGATTCTCGCTAAAAAAAATTGACCCGAGGATGGCGTATAGCGAGGACGGATGTGCTCCAACTGGCATGAACTGATGCAAACCGAGAAATGTGGGGATTTTGTAGTAGATGGTGGCAGCGGAAGCGCCAGAAAGATCTGCATCAAATGTTTGCCTGAAACCCTTTGCAACTCGGTTCTTTCATCGTATATAAACACACACGGCTGTCACTGCCCAGCTGACGGCATTAGTACCATCAGGCTACCAGAGCTAGTTCTCTGGGACAGATGGCGACGGCGCAGTTGAAAACTTATCTACGGACCCAGAACATATACGTGGCTCTTGGCAGAGGTCGGCTATTTTTTCCTACCATAGACAGATTCAGAGATAGTTGGAGTTATGTGAAAATTTTTACTTCTGAGGAAAACATATCAAACAGAATGGTCCGACACCATGTTTCAAGATACGTGCCTCTACATAGAGACTATGAAAGATTATTGATCGTTTAGGGCTTTCGAAAATTGTGTTTCTGATACTTACACACTTTTTGATGCGCGAAAGTATACTAGTAGACTGTGGCTGTCAAATTGCAAATCCAATTGCCATGATCATCGGGTCAAGTGAGGTCGATTGTACTACATAAAATTACGTTTCCTTCTCCGTGCTGGGTTATGCATGAATTCTAGAGGGATAAATCAGAACCATTCAGTTACAACGAGAGCTACGAGCCACACGGATCTGCTCCCGCAGTAATATGGATACATAGATCGATTCGAACTTGGAGGAAGGTGCAATCGAACATCTGACCTGAGATATCGACTATGGTCAGACTTGGACCGTACAAACATGGGATAGTCCAAGTGCGGGAATGGTGTTTTTGCGGACGAGCTAGAAGTTGCATGAACAAGAACATCAGTTAATTCAAAGGCGACGAGAGCTCAGTTTAAAGGTTGTACTATGTAGTAAGATGTGAACAAGCACAGGCGAGTCGTCAGATAAGCTCGGTATCCGAACTCCAAAAGATATTAGGCAGCTCGAGTCTACAAGGTTTTTGGTCAACGCTTTCAGTTTCCGAAGGGTGGTTTTCCCTTTCCCGTAGACAGATTAGTTGGGCGCTTTTGAAGAGCGAATGGATGATGTATAAATAAAGTCATATTTGAGGCTACAACGCGATAATTAGGTCCAAGGAAAGTATACCGGATTAGCATGCAAATTATGCAAACATTGCTGTTATCGACACCGAAATTTATTGAGCAGCAATAGTAGACGTAGACCGGGAATGAGGGTAAGATGCGGGACCCTTCTCCACTTCGCTCGGATTCCCAGATGTCCAATCTGAGTCGTCTCTAAGTCTCGCGATGAAACTGGCACCGATCTGGGGGGCTTGGCTTCTGATCGGAGAATGAAGGGTAAAGCCGCTTAGAGACTGACTACCAAGTGGCACATCGTGCGCAGCAGCAAAAATCATGGCACTGCTGTGATCAGTGGCATTGGCTGGTGTGACTGCTGTACTACCAGTTGACCTTTGGAAGGCGACAAGAAGAATGATTACGGTCAAGTAGATACCCTGTTGACAAGGGTGTCAGTAATTTTATGCCAGAGCAACTGATGTCTTCTAATGCCGTACCGCAATTTGAGGTAAGATGCATTCCAATATACCGTCACCCAAAGGGCCCATAAGACCTAAAGCACTCAACATTGAGATGACCTGCATGCAATGCGAATATCAGTATTCAAAAACCGTATGTAATTAGGAGGGATCGAGTTACCCAATAAGCTATATAGATCAGACCGGATTCTATCAGAAGAATCAAAACGCGTTCAACTACTGGTTTGTTGCCGCTTCGCTTGTCATCAGACATGAGAGAAGATACGTGTTTGCGGTATTCCCTACATATCATCATGAGTAACCGCGGGAGTATCGACCAATTGGCAATGAATGCCACCAACCAAGCTTTGAAAGCAACGAGGCAGGTCGAAAGTGCATTCGTTACCAATAAGGGGATGAAGAGAACAAATGATATCATTCCCTCTCGTTCTGAGTGGGTACGAGCTTCGGACTTGAGTGATAGTACACCATCGACCCACGCCGCAGCTGAGTGAGGTTCGAGAATTGTTATATATAGATTTAGGCGTTCGAAAAAATAGACTCAAAACATACCAATGCTTCCTATCATACAGGTGACAAGCAGCGCCTTCACTGGCAAATTGCGAGGGTAAAGGATGTAAGCCCGCCAGACGACAATACCGTCACTGAGCAAGTACTTTACGACGATCGTTAGCAGAAAGGCGGTGACATATCAAGGTAGCGCTCACATTGATACGACTGAATACCACAAGAGCCTTATACAAGCGGTCCCACTCAGTATAAGTCTCGGTACCAGTCTCCAGCTCATCAACGCTCATAAGGAATAAACGGACATAAACCATTTCAATAACAGAAGCGCCAGAAAACATGATGAGCGTTATAGCGAGTAGAATCTGTCGGATTCTTGACTTGCTGAGATCTTCGCGACTAATGGATTAACATCAGTAAGTTTACTACGAAATGAGCAGTTATCCCACATCAGCATGTAAGCCGTAGTAATGAACAGGATAGCATATGCTCCTGCAATGTAAAGTTGGTGAGTTGAGCTCGAGTAAATGAATAAGTAGCTGCTACACTCACCGTAGACTCCAACACCACAAGCAGTTTCGGTGAAGGTATGTCTGATGTTATCAAAGTCGGTAGCTGTTAAATTAACTTGGGACATAGCGCTGAAAAGAGTCCAAGACCTGAAGCTGAAAGTCCAAAGGCCAAGGCTTAAATAGTGTTATGGATGGTGAACAGCATCAGTCCAGAAGATGATCGGGTGGATATTGAGGCTCCTATGTTATTTGGGTACAATCCAAGATAGCATCCGCATACTTACAAACTAAGGCCCGCAGGAGCATATCCCGTTGATTCTCCACCATAGTCAAAAAACCCTCGTGGAGTGAGAGCAAAGTGGAGGATCTTTAATTATCGACTCGGAACCAGAGAAGATCACGGAATGTCATTGCCTTGCCACAGTTAAGCTCAATTACGTTCAGAGCTGTAGAGTATTTTCCTGCATGAAGGAGTCTTCATCCTAGGCCTTGTAGAATGGTGCATGGACAAGTGTAAATTGGAACCAGTCACTTCGGCGAATTTTTTATGACAGTCGATCAAAGCGGTTGGGGCTTCGCCGACGGTGTGATATATATACAACTCTTGCGAACGACTAGTCTGATAGTTAACACGCGTGGGAGCGGGTACCAGTCAACTGAGATTTAGCGACATTCCCACGGCACTTCTAACGGACGCTGTACCTCAGCGACAACGTCCTTGAACTGGCCTTGAAGCTCACTTCTACACTAATTTACCTCCCTTCTTCTTTGTATCTCTACTATCTCTAGATACCCCTTCAATACATTATGATTTCTCTCCAAACCCTCTGTGTCTTCTCCGACTCCGAGTCAACGAAAACTATGAACCTCTAGGTTGTCCATTGTTCATAACTCACCTCACTACCCAACACCACAATTTACGCGAAAATATCCAAACCTAAGTACCTCTATCCCTAGCGGCACGAATGCATAACCCGGACATTTCACCTCATATGTGTCAGTCATTCCGTGCACTCCCTGTAGAAATATAGACATTGTCATGCCGCCAGGGCATATGAAGGAGTGTCGCGCTATGTCATATACATCAACTCAGCAAAGAGTTGATGCGCTCTTCTGGCTTCTCCAGGTGACACTGGATTGGAGCTGCGGAGAAATGCTTTGGTACACCGTACTCAGAGCAGAACCACGGTCGTGTGAGTCTTCGTTGATCTTTTTCATGCAGAATAGTTCTGCATAATGCTCTAACATTGGCTGAAGAGAACGTGAAGACCATTGTGGAAGTAGAAAACACATATTTGTTCGAAAAACGCGTAGTATCAGTATCGGACAGGGGTCATTAAGGACGCGTTTCTAGCTCGTGGGAAGGTAACGTGACTCTCGGTCGACTGGTACCGGGTCAGCGGTTCATTTGATAGCAGACGGCATATAGATTAGAACGATTGTCTTCTAATTTCCGTCTGCTTAGAGGAGACTAGCGAACGACTGGCTCGTCTAGAACAAGTGTTGCGGTGACTTTATGCATGACCGGAATCCGAGTATCCAAAAAAAGGGTTGGAGCGCCTCTAGGTACAAGAGACATGAGTCCGTCATAGTTTGATGATCAACTGCAGCCAACCTCACCACACTTTGTAAAATACCTAACCGGAACTAATCGTTCACCCTATACCAGGAGTCTTCTTTGCTGGGTGTGCAATCATCGTACTTATAAGGTGAACAGATCATGATGCATCCTAGGTTAGAGTACCCATTTATCAAATACACAGAATGATGCATGACGATGCATGAGGCGGAAGACATTGATGCTTGCACTATGCGTGAGAATCAATCTCTGAGAAATTTTCCTTGGAGCACCTTTGAAATCGGCTTGTCCAGTTAGAACACGGACTTTACAAGTACATTATAGATAATAAATAAGTCATATTTACTATGGTCGAATAAAGACATTCATCACACCAACGGAACATCATCAGGCGGCTATGCAGAACCCTTTTCTACATCATTTGCATTCTCGAATATCCAATCCGAATCGTCTTTTAGTCTGGAAACAAAACTGACACTAATCTGAGATGGCGTACTCTCAACCGAAAAGGGAGGCCCGACGTCGTTTGCAGACTGACCACCGAGGGATACATCGGAAGGTACACTGGCAAAGCGAATAGTACTACGAGGTTTAGTAGCATTCGCTGGTGTGACCGTCGTACTGCTGATTGTCTTCTGAAAGGCGACGAGGAGAATGACAATCATCAGGTAAATTCCCTGCCAAAAAGCCATCGGTGATCCTAAATCGGAGCGGGAAGTAACAGAGGGCGTACCGGAATCTGAGGCAAAATGCACTGTAATATGTTATCACCTTCTGGGCCCATGATATTTACAGCACTCAACATTGTGACAATCTATAGCACAAATGTCAATGTATACGCCATGTTTGATACGAAAAAAAAACAGAGTACCCAGTAGATTATGTAGATCAGACCGGACTCTACTATGAGAAGTAGAACACTTTCAACTGTCGGTTTGTTGTCGATTTGTTCGTCGCTTGATGTTACAAAAGATTTCAACTTATAATACTCCCTGTATATATACTTATTCAATTTCTCTCGCGAGATCGTCTAATAATTTCGACCAACCAGGCTTTGTATGCGACCAGACAAGTTGCGAGCATATTCGTCACCAGTAGCGGGACGAACAGGATAAATGATATCACTCCTTCCCGCGCATCGTGAGTACGAGCTTCAAACTTGAGTGCTTGTGCGCCCTCTACAAATGCTGCAACTGCTTGAGGATTGAGAACAGCACCGACGAGAAAACGTTTAAGACCATACCTGTGCCCACCACCATACACATCACAAGTAGCATCTTAATTTTCCGATTGAAAGGGTAAAGCACATAAGCCCGCCAGACAACGATACCGTCACTCAGCAGATACTGTGAACGTCAGGAGACTAGAGAATAGATCAAGTTGGCATTCTCACATTGATACGACCGCATACCACAACTATCGTGAAGAGGTTGTTCAGTTCAGTATAACTCTGAGTCCCAGACTGAAAACTATCGATAGTGATCATAAAAATACGAGTGTAGACCATTGTGGCAAGTGAAGCGCCAGCAAACATAACGAGTGTAATGGTAAGCAGTATCTGTCGAAGTCTCGATTTGCGGATATCTTCACGGCTGGTGGACCGAAATTAATGAACATTCCTCTAGAAGAGAGATGATCCTACAGCAACATGTAAATAGTGGTGACAAAAAGAAGTGCATGAGCTCCTGCAACGTCAAATCAACAGTTGTTGCGTTGTCAAATAGAGAAGTGTAATCCTCACCGAAAACTCCTACACCACAGGCAGTCTTGGTGAAGGTGTCTTTGATATTTGTAAAGTCATCAGCTGTTAGATTGGCCTGCAACATGACGAGCTAAGGAAAATTCCAAGGTGAAATCCAAAAACCAGGATATATGAGTAAAGGCGAGTGATCATATCATTGTAAACTGATAGCACGGATGGCAACTGGAGGACTCCGAAGAGACATGCGCGGGATGTCCCGGTCAAAAAAAATAGAATCACAGCCGGTATAGGTTTCAATGGAGACCATGACATTCTAAACTATCTGATTCACCGGAGTGTTTACCGTCGGTCAGGTTCACATCTTGATGCCTCAAGGAAGGAACCGGCAAATCATGATATATGCTGTGAGGTTGTTCAAATTCGAGAAATGGACCAAGGAAGAGAAGGTAAATTCTGTGTTCGTAGTATGGGATATTGAGGTGAGGGGGTATTTTTACAAGTACACTACCACTGTCGCGTTCGGAGAAGCGGTCGGGATATTTCATCGTTCCTGAAAGCGAATCGCGGGTATAAGAACATTTAACTAGAGCAAGGATTAACAATATGTTGAGCAACACAACGTACCACCACCAATCGCTTTGATTATCCCTCCGAGGAGCTCCTTCGGGAACGGCCCAATCACCTTGTCCAGTGTCGAACAGACGGGCACGAAAGTCTTCAATAGCAACCTCGAGTGATACATCCCCAGCTTGCTTCCGTATTTCCGATAGTTGTCTTCTGACGGCCAAACAAGTCGTATCATGAACGAATCCATCAAAGTTCCGAGTCTTTCGATGTACCGATTATAATCTTCATCGTGGTCTGTGCAACGGCACAGAGAACTTGAGTCCATTGGAAGTTCTGGATTTACGACAAGTGTCAAATTTGAGGGTATAGGGCTGCAAATAGCGTTCAACGCTTCGTTAGCGTCGAGGACGGCACATTGGGATATGAATACATACTTTGCTTTCGGGGACGGAGGTGATAAAAACAGTTTCACCTGGTAAACTAGTTCGTTCTGTACTTTCGGGGTTCCGGGACTAGTTCCGGGGGAAGTGAATCGTTCACCCCATATATGACCGGGAGTTTTCTTTGCAGAGTGTAATCATCGTACAAGGTAAACAGGTGGTGCATCCTGGGTTAGATCTAAAAGAGTACCCGTGTATCAAATACACGGAATAATGTATACGGTATGACGATGGAGGCGGAAGACATTGATGCTTGGTATGCGTGAGAATCAATCTCTGAGAAATTTTCCTTCGAGGTACCGGTAGCGCCCCTACTTGTAGAGAGAGGATCATTGTAGAACCCTGGTTGGCCGTCTTGTGCCTTGGCCAGAGGAGAACGCAATTTTAATTACATAAATAATAAGTTAACAAGCTACACTGGCGGCGAAAAATGATGACCCCCCCCTCTAATTCAAATAATTGAGTTTTGAATTGAGGGGGGGGTCATCATTTTTCGCCGCCAGTGTACATGGACTTTACTGTCGAGATACATCATAGATAATAAATATGTAAGTGGCAACTAAA